>JAVJIF010024926.1:0-83374 GCA_038442645.1 Agave tequilana | reverse complement strand
ACTCTGATTGAATTTATACACCTGTCTCTATAAGACTATGGTGTTGGACCTAATAAAAAATTGATCAAGCCTAATGATTTGGGTCTAGACACATTTTAATTACACCTTAGCCATAAATTTTATTTAAATTAAGATGTGAGACTCATCTACCCGTGTGGAACTCGTATTATCAATCAAGGGTCTAGATTTATGATGAGTTGAATTAGAATTCCTTGATACTCTATATCATGGGTAGAGTTCCCTCTCCATCACTAAGTGCTATGACTATCTCTCTCTTGGAGGCCTCCAATCTCCTCTAAGGATTAAAGAGAACTTGGTGGCTAGAGAGAAGGATTCCCTCCCTCAACTCCAGCGTCCTCGAAATTGTGCAAATTTCGGCATCCCTTCATGATGGAATCAGGTATGCCTAAATTCTCCTTCCCTTTGATCTTGATAAATAGGCTATTGCATGTATGAGATCTTATTTGAAATAATTATAGATCCAACAATATTGGTTTATTGCTATCAATATTTGATTTTGAAATTTGATAAAGAGCCTTTGTTGGCGATGATACATGTGTTTTTTGTTACTATTATGTTGTGCTTTTGTTGTTGCTGTTGTGCTTTGGCTGGTGCTATTTTGCTGCTGCAACCAACAACTGCAATGTACATAATACAGTTTGATAGTTCGCTACAACCAGATTAGCATGTTAGTTTTCATCCCGTTCATTTGAGAATCATATTAGACCCTTTTGTTGTTTTGCTAATGAGAATTAGATTTCAAATTGTTGTTAGATCTAATTTTATTCCATACAAGATCTCATACATGCATAACCTCTTTATCATGATCAAGGGAATGAGGTTTTTAGGCGTACTTGATCCATCACCAAAGGGATGCCGAAGGTTGCACGATCTTAAGGACGCTGGAGTTGAGGGAGAGGATTCTTCTCTCCAGCTATCACGTTCTCTTCTTTATCCTTAGAGGAGATGAGAGGCCTCCAAGAGATATGGTTATTCTTGGTGGAGAGGGAACCTACCCATGATATATATAGCATCAAGAAACCCTAGTTTAACTCATCATAGATCTAGCCTTTTGATTTATAACACGAGTTTCACACGTGTAGATGAGTCCCACATTTTAATTAAATACACTCATGGTTAAGTGTAATGAAAACGTGTCTAAACCTAAACCATTTAGGTTTGATCAATTCTTTATTGGGTCAAACACATAGGTTAGTGGGCGAGTGTAAATATCTAATTGACTTGATTAGGCCCAAATAAATTAGACTTTAAAAACAAAATAAGTCTAACATCTCCCACTTTGGCCAATCAAGTCATACTGAATAGATATTATGCATAATTTTATGACGTCAAAACTTTAACCGCCAACAAACTACGTTTCAGAACATCTGGTCCATTAACTGCCCTGCCACCGAACATGACGGTCGTTACCTTCTGTATAATCGAGATAGGACCTTCCACATTACAAGTTTCAGAACCCTTAACGACATAGATCAAATGTGGACGTGTGACATGAAATGTCTTCTGATCAAATAAGGTACAATTCTAATTGGTTTTCACTTTATGACTCCAACGAGTCTAACTGCTAATTCAACAAACTCAAATGCACAAAAGAAACTTTAGAAAAAATAGTTACAACTGTATTTATGAGAATCAATAAATATCCATAAAGTGTATTTATAAATAATGTCTATTATATAAAATTATCACTCCCACAAAATCAGGATATCATAATGACTAGTCATCCCATATGAGCATATGATCTAAGAAGACTTTAGGTGAAAGTCCTTTAATGAGTGGATCTGTAATGTTAAGATAGTGCTATCACTATCACAGACAAAATATGATTCTGAACTTTATCATTGATGACAAGAAACTTGATGTCAATATACTTCGACCTTGCTGAACTCTTGTCACTATTGTAGTAGAACTTTATAACTCTTATTATCACAGTGTAGTTGTAATGGCTTCTCGACTAAATCCATCATCTTCCTATAATCAGGAAAATATAACCTGAAAGTGAATTTTCTATTATCGATACATCCAGTATAATCTGAATCTGTGTATATGATCAGTTGCAACTGATCAGATTTCATGTAGTCTTCCATAGATATTGCATTACCTTCTTGGCAGTCTTCCAGTGATCAATTCATATTGATCAAATTTGTCAAGTTTTTTTTATGGTATATGCTATGTCTGGAGGGGTACAAACTTGAGCATACATCAGACATCCATCCGCCATTGCATATGAAATGTCTTTCTTTGCTCTTTCTGTAAGTCGTTCTTAGGACATTGGAGTAGACTTAACTTATCCCATAGGGCAATTCTTCATGTCATATCTATCTAGCACCTTATTGATATAGACCTTTTATGATAAACCTAATATTTCATGTGTCCTGTCATGTTGAATCTGGATGTCTATCACAAAAGAAGCGTCTCCAAGATTTTTCATCTCAAAATTCTTTGAGCGAAAACTCTTGGTCTCAAATAAAAGAACCATATCGTTACTTGCTAGTAGAATGTCATCCACATATAACATAAGAAATATAAGTCTACTCTCTTTAAATTTATGGTAAACACATTGATCATCTACAATCTCCTTAAAACCAAATCAGATATTACATGAATACCATTGACGTGATGCTAGATTTAGATCATAAATGGATTTCTTTATTTGCAAACCAAATATTATGAAACTTTCAGTTTAAAATTTCTGGTTGCACATACAGATTTCTTTCTCAATGCTACCATTAAGAAATGCATTTTAACATCCATTTGGTATAACTTCAGGTCAAAGTGAGCCACTAGTGCCATAATAATCCTAAAGAATGCTTCATGAAAAAAGGAGAAAGTCTCCTTATAGTCAATGCACTCTCTTTGAGTGAATATGACAAGATGTGCTTCATACCTTTCGACATTACCTTTCGAATCCCTTTTGGTTTTGAATACTTATTTACAACCAATCGGTTTCTTTCCTTTAGGTAACTCTACTAAATCCCAAACATCATTGTCCTTCGGGGATTTTAACTCATCTTTCATGATTTGACCACTTAGTGGAGTGAATGTTAAGTTGATCTCATTTAAGGATGTGGCGTCATCCTCTGGCCTTATGTCAAACTCATGCTCTTGGAGATAACTATATAGTCATTTGCAATGACTGATCTCCTCTCTAGTTGATCTCCTAGACACTTGTGGTTGAGAATTTTTAGGTTCTACCTCATCAGCATGATCTACTTTAGGATGAACTATATATGTACCTTGTAAGAATGCAACTGTATTTTCATCTTGAAGTGGAACAACTACTTTATCATTTGGAACAATTTTCAAGAGTATAACAATATGTTCTCCTTAAAAAATCCTTATGTAGTTAACTCCACTGTTCTGAATATCCTCAAAAAAAAATTTAGCAATCCGTCTTTATGTTCTTAGTGGAGGGACAATAAACTTAAAACCTTTACACTTCTCAGAATATCTTACGAATAAAGAGCTAACTATCCTTGAGTTCAACTTTTTCTCATATAGTATATATGACCGAGCTCCCGCTGAAGACCCAAACATGTAGATGCCTAATACTGAGAGATTTTCCAGTCCATAACTCATATAGGGTTTTAGTTGCATTTTGCTAGGTATTCTATTAAGGAGGTGACAACCATTTTTAAGGCTTTTTGTATAATGACTCTGGTAGAGTAGTGGGAGCTATTATACTCCTGATCACGTCCTTTAATGTGCGATTTCATCTCTCAGCAACACCATTTTGACGAGGTGTCCCTGACATGATGTACTAAGCGACAATGTCACACTCTTTCAGAAATTGATAAATAATTATGGACATCTACCTGATCCGTCGTATCTGTCGTAGTATTCACCACAATGATCAGATCTAACAACTTTAATCCTTCTATTTAGTTGATTTTCAACTTCAGCTTTATAGATTTTAACATGTCCAGTGATTGAGATTTCTCATGTAACAAGTATAGGTACTATAATGATAGCAATTATCTGTAAAAATGATGAAATATTCTTGACCATTCTAAGAAGTTGTAGGAATGGACCACAAATGTTTATATACACCAAATCTAAGACATTCTGAACTTTGTTTAGTACCAAACTTTCTAATATTTCTTCAATTAATGTTCGCTTAGTGCCTAGGCTATTTACATATAGAGATTCAGTATATAAAGCATGTAGTTTCAATTTATATAGCCATCAATCAAAATTCTAGTACCAACAACTTTACATTTAAAAAGTAGACTAAGCATTTCATTATCAAGATATGTCGATCAAATGAAATAGAAATATGATTCCGCCTAAAAGGATGGTACATATAAAGTCTCATCCAAATCTAAAACAAAAATCAGAATCTAATTTACGCCTACAAACTCCAATAGCTTTAATTGCAAAAATTTTTTCATCAACCATGTATACGTATCGTTAGCTGGGTTGGGTCTCCTTTGGGTTTGAAAGTTTCGCATTGAATCGCTTATGTGAATTATCTATCCACCATTTATGAAGTGACACTGAAGCTAAATTAATCTCAGAACAAGCATAAATATGAGATATACCCGCTAATAGCCATTTCTGATAACTTCTTGCAGAAGAAGCATGCAATGACCTTAGGCTATTTTTTCTGCACTTTTACCACTTAGGATCAGATACTGTAGTGGTGTTTATATTCCTCCCTTTAGTTTCACTTTTCCTTTTCTTATTAGAAGTTTACCTTGGATGCTAAGTGAACACTTTCAGTCTTTTCTTTTTTCAATCTCTTCCTTTTCGGACATAGTGATTAATGAGCTCAGTGAGACTCTACTTTTCCCTTTGAGCATTATAAATAATCTTGGAAAAAAGGGTTATGCTTTATAAGAAAAGAGATTAGAATGAAGTGCACTAGAATCTCTTTAGAAGAGTTCCAATTTCAATGCCTTTAGTTTAGAAAGAAGATTAGACATTCCCATAATGTACTCTCTTATGTTTTCTTTGCCGTTGTAGCGTATATTTATCAGCTTGTTAAGATGCGTGCTGGCCTCAATTTTATCCGATTTAATAAACTGGTCGGCTACTTCAGCTTAAAAACTCTTAGCACTGACTTTATGAGGCATAGAACCCCTAATAATTATAGGAATAGTGTGTTTTATGACCATTAGACACATCATGTAAGACCTCTCCCACTTGGCATAATTGACCTTTTATTTAACTGAACTTTTGTTAGTGATAGTAGGGGTCCATCAGTCCTTAAAGTGTAGTCTAGGTTCATGAATCTAAGAACAATCTTTTACGTGGTCCTGCCACTTCTTAAAGTTTGTACCATTCAATTTAAATTACATAAGTGTACAATTTCTCATCAATTTAACATAACATTGTATTTAACAAAATTCTACTGTAATAGCCATAAAAATGAATTTTAAAAAAAAATGCAACCAGTTTAACTGGTAGAGCTGCCGGCTAAACTTTCAGAACAAGTTGTGTCTCTATATGCCAACACTGTACTGACCCATATAGATACCCTAAAGTCTAGGTCTTATGTAAGAGAACAGTTTTTCTTTGGGCCGACTGTCACTTTATAAGATTGGTCCCAAAGTTTAAGTAATGTATATTGACCATATAATATATGTAATGACCCAGCCATAATGACACCTTCCTTTGGGCCGATTGCCACACGCATGGGCCACACAAATCTATGCATCTGGATTATTGTTCGGCCATCGGACTAGTTGATGAGGGTAATGCAATATGTGCCTATATGTGACAACTTTCCTTTGGGCTGATTACAAGGTTCTCCCATTTGCATTACCCACATCAAGTATCCGAAAGCCGTACATAATTCGGCCAAAATAGTCTTCCCTTTGGGCCGGCTATTATCCGCATGAACTATATACGCAATTAAATAACCTCTTTTATAAATTCTTTAATTTGAACATGTATATATTTTTATCTGTGCGTTATCAACTGTATTAAACATCAATATTCATTATGCTATACACTATAAGCAATATAATATTGATGATAAAGCGGAAGCATGTAAGGATACATATTATCATGATAACAAAAACACTTCAATGCCTTCTTTATGTCGACTAACTATTGTTTTGTCATGTCTAATGCCTGTAATACTGTAGTGCTTGTCAAGAGCTTCGAAACGGCTGTTTATATGTCCAAAATAGAGGTCAGATGAGCCCGTAACGGCTAATTGAAGTTTCTATTGATAAAATAGGTATGCAATGCTTATCGGGTCTGAATCAGACCCAACCCGCAATGATTAAGTTATGGATTTCTTCTTATGGATAGGGTTTAAATAAACTTAATATGAGATTAATTGGGATTAAGTTTCTTTATTTGATTAGAATTTTATCCCAAAATTTTTCTAATAGATTAGAATTCTATCTCAACCCTAAAATCCAAAATAATCTCAACAATTTAAATTTAAATTTTATATGAGATTAATCAGGGAGTAGTTTTCTTATTAGATTAAAATTATGTCTTTAAATTTCTACTCCTAACTAATCTCATAATCCCCTTAATTAAGAAACCCAAAATCAAATAAACTTTTTTTTAAAAAAGAAAAAATTTCCCGTTGCCTACATGCATGCGTCTGCATGCATGCAGACACGTGTGATACTCAATTTTTTTTAAAATTTTGAAAACTTCTTCATGGGCATGCAGTGGCGTACGCAGGATTTTCACTCAGTGGAGGCGAAAATGTCATTCATAAAGTAAGAATTCCTAATTGACACACTCAGTGGCGTACACAGGATTTTCACAGAGGAATTTTACTCAGTTAAAATGTTATACTCATTAATTAACCAAGAACATGAATATTAACTAACAAATATGTATTCTAAACAACATAATACTTAAAATTTTGTAATGGGTTCAATTAGATTAATGACCGGTGCCCTTCCTTCAAAATCAGAACATATAGCAACTATTAAGTAAAGCAAAAAATAAGAAACATATGATTAACACATTATTTACCAACATACATCAAACAAATAAACAAAACCTAGATACATGTAGGATACAAAACTTAAAAGAAAAGTTATGTCAGAATCAATAGATTTGAAGTACGTACCTTAAAATTAATTTAGCCCCTCGTCTGCGTTGTATTAGTTGTCAACCGATGATGCATTGCAAAACGTAGGGAAGGGTTCTAGTATCTCAATTCTCAACACTATTGAACAAAACAAATTCCTCATTCTTTAATAGACAAATTTAAAAAATAAAGAAAATCGCATTATCTGTTCCCATAAACCTAAGAAAACATTTTTAACTAATTTCTCTATTTTCTCCGCAAAAATAATGAAATTTATCGACAAAAAAACATAAAGGAAACCAAAAAAAATAAAATTTATAGCCAAAAGACCTGTGTCAGCTCTTCGACCACATCTCTCCGCTTCATCTCCTCTTCTGGCGATAGTTTCAATCTGTCTTTCAACATAAACTGAAATAAGAACAATAAAAATTCGACCATCACTCACTGAAAATCAAAAGAAAATCAACAAGAACTCATTAAAAACTCAGACCAATCAGCTGAACCAACATATGCGAGATCTGCTGGTCAAGCTGGAGCCAGGTGGTCGGATCAAATCGTACTTCGGTCGAAAAATTAAAGGGGATCGGGTACCCAGGCCCAAGTCTCGCCATAGAGAATCCATCCGCCGCCTCTGGTGGAGGTGGAGGCGGAGGCAGGAGGGGCAAGGCTCTTCTGGAGCTCAGAGTCTCTGACAGAGAGAGAGAGAGAGATCGAGGTTGTCTGTATGCGCTAGGGTTTTTTGAAGGCGATCGAGGCCGAGAGGCGAGAGCACTGTGGGCTGAGTTTTTGTGAAGAGGTTTTTTTTTTTTTGTGAACGAAGCGGCAGTTATTTCATTTACAACCTGGTCCAAAGATCCAATTTTGTGAACGAAGCGGGCAGTTCTGTCTGTTTATAATCCGACCCGTCCTAAATGCCCTATACTTTTCTGTGCGCGTGGATTTCAGTGGGGGCGACCGGCCCCACTCGCCCTCACCTGTGTCCGCCAATGTGGGCATGCATCTAACATCCCCAATTTTCTTTCTTTTTTTGGAAATCTGGCCGCATGCATGCAAGACATGCAAGTCTTGCATGCATGCGCCCACACAGATGCATGCGCTGGTGCTTCCAGCGCATGCATCTAATATCCCCACTTTTTTTTTAATTTCTTTAAATTTAATAACACACAGGGAAAAAAAGAGAAAAAATTATGTACATGTAAAAATCAATAATATCGTCCCTTAAACTTTTAATTCAATATGAAACACAAATATTTATTGAATAAAGGGATGAATTATTCATGGTATTTATATATCGAGATCGAAGGATTTCTGTAAATGCCGATGATCTGATAAGGAGGAAGCTCTGATACCAATTATTAAATTAATTTTATTTCATACAAGATCTCATACATGCATAGCCTCTTTATCATGATCAAAGGGAAGGAGGATTTTAGGTGTAACTGATTCCATCAGCAAAGGGATACCGAAAGTTGCACGATCTAAGTACGCCGGAGTTAAGAGAGAGGATCCTTCTATCCAGCTACCAAGTTCTCTTCTTTATCCTTAGAGGAGGTGAGAGGCCTCCAAGAGAGATGGTTAGTATTGGTGGAGAGGGAACCCTACCCATGATATATGTAACAGAACCCTAGTTCAACTGATCATAAATTTAGGCCCTTGATTTATAACACGAGTTCCACACGTGTAGATGACTCCCACATTTTAATTTAAATACACTCATGGTTAAGTGTAATTGAAAACGTGTTTAGACCCAAATCATTTAGATTTGATCAACTATTTATTGGGTCAAACAACATGGGTTAAGTGGGCGGGTGCAAATATCCGCTTAACTTGATTAGGCCTAAAATAAATTAGACTTTAAAAACAAAATAAGTCTAACAAATATATGCAGATATCTACTTGTGTTTTACGAAAATGTATGTTATATATTTTAGGACCAAATTATATTTACTTGATTACCGCAAGGTTCAAATCGTCCATCTCCTCTGACTTAGAATATATCTAGTTGAGATAAAAGAATTGTATTTATCCCGTCAAATTCACCTTACGGGAGAGATTCTTTTTAATTTGTAGGTTCAAGGCCTCCAATAGACTCAAGAGTTTACTTTAAACATTGTAAAGAGAATCTTTGATTAAGATTTAACATGCACAAGAAATATAAAGAAAAAAAAACTCACGGTTGTTTTCTTGATTTGAAAGGTACATTGCTTAACCAAAAACATACACTCAATGTACAGATAAAACATCAAACTTTGTCTATTTTTATGATATAGAGATTGAATTCAACTTCTTGGTCGAGACTTAAATTTGGCCCCTTTTAGTGACGCGGATGTCAGAGTTTGATCTTCTATCCCTTTTAATTACATGAAGATCAAAACTTAATTTTTGTCCCTTTTAGTATCGTGAAAGTCTAAAACCTTTCCTTTTTTGGTCCCTTTATGGTGTAGAGGTTAATATTTGATTTGAATTTGGGTCCAATCCTTTTAACGATGCAGGGTTGGAATTTAATCGGAGTTTGAATTTGGTCTCTTTTAATGACGTGGAGGTCAGAGTTTAATTAGAGTTTGAGTCTGGGTCCCTTTTAACAACGTGGAGGTCGGAGTTTGATGGTCAATTTCATTTTTTTAGGGAAAATTTGAGTTTTGATTCTACACAAATGTGTTATTGTTAGTTGTGATACACCAATGCATTGTAGGCTCTCGCGGCAACTGATCGAGACTCGAAATCTTATCAAAATGCTAACTGCTAGGCTAAAAGATTTTTAATAGTTACCCAGCTGCAACTCTATAAATCTGTTTGGATTTAAGGAATTGGTGTGAAGTGAGGAAGTAGGAAGTAAGATTTATTTCCTTTAGGAAAAAGGGAAATGAGTAGTAAGTTTTCTGGTGTTTGAATGATTGTTGGGAAGTGTGGTTTGGAAAATGTTTTGTCGTTTCCCGGTGTTTGGATGGTAATGAAAAGTGGAAGTGGAAAAGTTGACCACAAAGTTGACCGCAAAATAATATTAAAATAAAATTAATTAAGAAAAATAAAAAATAGATTGTAATTAGAATGCAAGTGAGATTTACATGACCAAAAAATTAACTGTTTTATGCTATAACTTATTATAAATGAGATTTACATGACCACAAAATTAACTGTAGCACTCTGGAAGTGAGAAAATGGTTGTGTAAAGAGAGATGAAAAAGGGAAATGGGGGTTTTCTTATTTTCCTTTTCCGGTGTTTGGATAGATAGGGAAATGAGCAATTATACTTCCCCACTTCCTCACTTCACTCCGATTCCTTACATCCAAACACGCCCAAAACCCAAATACGGGGGATGAACTCTATATTTAGTTAGGTACTAGAGGGTTCTATTTTCCTTTCTCCTTTATTGATTCCAGCGAGCGAAAGACACGTAATTATTAAGAGTTTTTTTCCTTTATTTATATTTTTATTTTTGTTGTTTTGTTATTTATCAAAACTTCAACTTTATTATTTGAATTCGAACGAAGGGTTAATCCTCATCTTTCAATGACGACACGTGACTCATGTGAAATATATAATCTACGTAAAAAAAACCTCTCATGAAATCAATCAGATCTTAAAATCTCTTCATGAAGAAAGGAACACGTAGGACTCATGGGATTCATACATCATGTGCTTCTCATTCTCTCTTTCAATCAATGTTCCTATTGTTTCTCCTAAATCAGTATAAAAATGTGATCAATATGTGTATATACATACAATCAAGGAGTATAACTAGTGGTATCTTATCATTACACAAATAAGTGTTCTCCTTCTTTTTTTATCTTAGTATCAAAGCAACTCTTGTATCATGTCGAATATTCCCTATTGATTTTCTCGCCTATTTGGTTTAATATTTTATATTATATTATTTATATTGTACACATTTATGATAGAGATTATATATATAGTATAAAAGAAATGAGGTGGCCGCTTATTATTTAGTAAAATGAGGTATTAAGACATAACAGTGTGCCTCACCCCTTTCATTTGCAAGAAATTAGGAGGATGGTCAGGCCTATCTGTGTCTTAATAGCTCATTTTGCTAAACGAGCTGTCATCTCATTCCCCCCACCCACCCACCATATATATGAAAATATTTTAATATACATAAGATATAACATAAGAGTATACACACGCTTATGAAATCGTAGTCATGCATACCTATGACCTAAACCATTAGATGTGATTTATATATTTTAATACTCATATGGATCTAATTTCATACGAACTGAAACTTTCTCGCCTATTTGATTTGCTGCAAATGGGAGAAAAAAGTGTAAGTGGGAAATGAGGATATAAAAAGTGAAAGTATAAGTGAGAAACTGAGATTTGTGCAAGTAAGTTTTACGGTGTTTGGTTATAATGTGTAAGTGTAAGTGGAAAAGTATATTGTGTTTATGGCGTTTGGTTAATAATGTGAAAGTGTAAATTGAAAGGTTGACCACAAATTAAATATTTCGTGATTTAAATAACACCAATATTATTAAATTAAATCTGCTATTAAAAATTAGAATGTATAATAAATTTGTTAATTAAATATCAAATAGTAATAAAAATATTAATCTATTAATAAAAATAATATATATTAAAAAAATTAAACTAATATAAAAATTAAATTATTAAAATAATAATAAAATACTAACTAAAATAATTATATATTAAATATTAAAATATTTTTGAAAAATAATATTAGAAAATAATAAAATCAAATAATATTAAAAAAATATTAATTATCAAGTGACCTTTTTGAACTATAATTGTACTACAAGTGAGACTTACATGATCACAAAATTAAATATTTTGAGTTACAACTTATTGCAAGTACGATTTATGTGATCACAAAATTAACCGTAACATCTTGTAAGTGAAAAATGGTAGTGTAAAAAAAAAAAGGTGTAAAAGGGAAAAGGGAAAAGAGAAAGGAAGAATTTTTCCTATTTACGATTTCTGGTTCAAAACAAACAAAGAAAAAGAAAAAAAAATGATTTTTTTATTTACGATTTTTGATTTTCGGCTCAAATCAAACACGCCTTTAATTCCTATTTCTTTTGTGGAGGAAGCCTTATTCATTTTTCCAGTTGCACAACTCACCAACTAGAAGTCATCTGCCTTCGGCATTGTGGCATTCTCCCCTTCCCACGCTGTGGGTGGTTTCATGTTCGACCCCCACTGTCCGAGACATTCAGCGGGTAATGTGATGTTTAAGTGTGTCTCTGGAAATCCAAAAAATAAAAATAAAAATAAAAACTCACCAACTAGAATCACGTGGCCACACTGTATTTATAAGACTTTTTCCTAACTTTTCCTAATTGTTCCACTGTACTCGAGAGAAATAAACAGCCAAAAAGTGAATCCGAATCATTCTTAAAGATTCCCCTCGAATTAATATTTTTTTTAATTATTCAAGAAAGGTTATCAGTATGAGAACCTCTACCAGCTGCTCCCCAATATATTTCAATTTAATAGTGTATAATAAGTTAGGTATATTTTCCATTAACAAAAGTGAAATGTAATCTCCCTCACCATCACCACAAAATCTCTGAACCTTTCATCACCGCCTCTTAAAAATCTAATAATCAAAACCAATCGAAAAGAAATTTTTTTTTCCTTCTCTTGACTCTTTCGCAAAAATTATCTATTTATCTATTCGTCTTCGTCTGTGAGAAAAAGCGCACACCATCCCCTCCCCTCGCCATCGTCTCCGCTCAGCGACCTCCCCCTTCCTTCTTCTTCTTCTCCCTTCATTCTTCTTCTTTCTGCTCCTTCTTTCTTCTCTCCTTTCTCCTCTCGGCAAATTTCTAGTGTTTTCTTGCGCTGCTGTTTATCTCCACTTCGGTTAGTTTCCACCACCATAACCATAGTGATATATTAGTGATATATAATAAGTTATTACTGTAATTACAAATAAACTCCACTGGCACGTGGGGCCCACCTGGAAGCGTCCCGTATAAAATCCGTTCCCAAAATCTAACCCCAGGCTTCAGCCCTTGCTCAATAATGTCTTCGCCGTCTCCTTCCTCCTCCCCTCCGAGCGAGGAGGAGGTGGGCCCCACACCGATCTCGTGGCCCGCCGACGGAACCCTAACGCTCCCATGGATCCAAGCTCTCACCGCCACCCTCAACCTTGCCTCGAGGAACCTGCCCCCTTCCTCTCTCCCCTCCATCCTCCCCTTCCAAGCCCTACAGTGCCTCCTGCTCGCCGCCTCCAACATCCTCCACAAGGAGCCCAACTGCCTGCAGATCGATGCCGCCGACGCCGCCCGCGTCGTCGTCGTGGGCGACGTCCACGGCCAGCTCCACGACGTCATCTTCCTGCTCGAGAACGCTGGGTTCCCGTCGGAGGACAGCCTGTTCGTCTTCAACGGGGATTATGTGGACAGAGGAGCTTGGGGGCTCGAGACTTTTGTGCTGTTGTTGGCCTGGAAGGTATGTATGGATTGTTTCCGGAAGTTGGAATTTTGAATTGGGTAAATTCTTGTTGGAAAAATTGAATCTTAATTGTTTATAGTGTAAGAATTGGGAAATGGGTTTTGATTTGTATTTTTGTTCGTTAAGAATCGTTGTTGCTGAGACTGCTGCCTCTCAATTTTGATTCAAAAAACTGAATTTTGAGGGTCTTGAACTGGGTTTAAATTGTGATCACATGAAGATCCAATCTAGGCATTGGGATTAAGTATTTTTCACCCCTTTCATTTTACGAGAATTGCAATTATGATCGGTTATATGTTTTGCGTTTAAAGTTTAGGTTTTGATATTCACTGAGATTCATTTTGTCATCTCGTTGCAGTATCAAAATTCTTTAACACCTTGTTTTGCTTCGAGACTTCCCTTCTGTTTATGGTATTTGCCCGTGTTTTGAATAGCTTATTTGAAAATTTTGTTTTCTGAATTAAGAAAATGGGGGTATTCAAAGTGGTTGCTCTTCCTTTCGTCAGAATTTCTTGTTGCTGAGAAGTCCTCAATTTGATAGGAAAGATTAGGGTCGATTTTTACATTGAAATGTAATTGTAACCATTAATCCTTACCGTTGAACTTCTCCGAGAACCTAATGGGTGAACTGCGAATCCCTATTGTGATTATGGCATAGTTACCCGGAATCCATATTGTGATTGGAAAGGTTTAGTTTTGATGTTGTTCAATTGAATTTGGATTATGTGCGCTAATCCTTATGAAATCTTGTGCAGGAATCAGGAAATCGTTGAGCTCTTGTTGCTTAGATCAGTAATCCTTGTTCTGATCAGCAATTTGAATTTTTATTTTCTTCATGTAAACATGGGTCATGACTCATGACTGCTGATCTTTGTTCTGCAGTTGCTCCTGCAGAAATCTAAAAATCATTGAAGTGAAATTTCAAGAAAAGTAAATGATGGAAATTGAAATGGGTTTTCTTTGTCTTGTCAGAATTTTACTTACTAATGCCAGTAGTAGGGATGGCAGTGGGTAGAGTAAGGGTAGGCAAAGGTCTTACCCTTACCCTTACTTTGATTATTTAACCCTTTACCCTTATCCTAGTGAGTAATATATAAATCATATTTACCCCATCTTAAGGGTAACGGGTAAAATTTTTCTTTGCTCTATAGGGTAAACAGGTTTAATGACTAAAAATGATTTTATTCGAAGAAGAAAAGCAATAGTCTTGAAAAAAGCTATCATTACAACAATTTAGAAGTGTTCTCCTCATATGCTAATATTATAAAAGAGTATATGAATCGATACGAAAGTACAATTTCTTCAAAATTTTGTATTAATTAGTGGCACAATTATTGAACATGATAAATATATATAAAATAACTAACTATAATTTGTCAAAACTACATATGCACATACTAATTATGTAATTATCTATGGTTCACACAAATGAAGATTGAATAAGTGAAGAGTAATGATATATCATGCACTAGATTATTATAGTAATATTATTAAAATTTTAGTTTAAAGGGTAAGCAGGTAAAAGGTTAGGGTAAGAAACTCTTACTCTTACCCTACCCATTTAGAGAATCGAGTAAAAAAAATCTTGCCCTTAAACTTACCCTACCAATTTAGATAAATGGGTAATGAACTCTCACCCTTACCCTAAAAACATAACATAAACGGGTTTACCCTTACCTATTGCCATCCTATCCAGTAGTGCTTATTTTGACTTGAAATAACTAATTTTAATGTTATTCAGTTGTACTTGGCTTGTAACTATTTATCCTTATTTTTTATTAATTAGAAATCTAGTTTAGGAAATGGGGTAATTCGAAGTATATTTTATTTATTTTATCAGAACCTCTATTGTCCTCATCAGTCATTTTGTTCATAGATGTTAGGTTTTTCATTTTCACCTATTGAACATTGATGGCTCTTCTATGCATGGCTCAAAGTCGCGGTCTTAGCCGCCGACTCGGCAGGCACTGAGACGGATCGGTCGCGATGTCTAAAATCGGTCTCGAACGATACGCGCAAAACGCTACATAGAAATCTCAAAAAATTCTGAAAAATCACGACAAATCTTAAAAATGTAGACATCAATTTTCATATATCACATATCCAAAACAAGTTTGTTTTGGGGGGTAATTGAGGAAATATGATGATTTGGGGTTAAATATAAGAAATATGGTGATTTAGGGAGTAAATACAAAAAAATTCAAATATAAAAAAGATTTGAAGGGTAAATAACTAATATGAAAGATTTGAGAGGTAAAAATTAAGAGAGATTTGAGGATTGAATATAAAAGAGAGATCGGATGAGAGAGGGGTAGAGAGAAATAGAGAGAGATCGGAGGGAGAGAGATTAAAAGAGGGGGGAGAGAGACAGGGAGAGAGATCAAGGAAGAGAGAGAGATCGGAGGGAGGGTGGAAGGGAGGGAGGGAGAGGCATGGGGTAGCGCTGGAAGGGAGGATGACCGGCAGCGTCGACAAGTGGGTGGGCGAGGAGGTAAACCCTAGATCTATCCCTGTTTTCCTTTTATGCTTGGACTCGAGCATGACTCGAGTGTGACTTGGTCGAGTCATACCCTAGTCATATTGAGTCATGCAATTTTCGCCACCTAGCGACTCGCGTCTCATTATCGGATCGGTGGTGGCTATTCTGGAGTAGACTCGGCCGAGTCAACTCCGACTTTGCCGAGTCTTTGAACCTTGTTTCTATGTTCTCTCAGAATATTTTAGTCCTTAACTTGCTTTGAAAGATTGAATTTTAACCCTCTAGTTAAAACTACCACAAAATGTCTTAGCTTTAACTTGGGTTTTCTTCTTTTCGTGTAATTCTTAGGATGATGGTCCTTACTTCCTTTGTAAGGATTAGATTTTCATTTTCTTTGATTCAACTTGAGAGGATTTTGTTTCTTCTGCACATTGGTTATTTATCCTAGGTAAATTTTTTTTCTTGGAATCTGGTATTGAAGATAGGGAGTAAAGAGACTTTTATTATGAAACCATGTCATGTTGAACATATGTATGAAGCATGGTAGTTTTTCCGTGTCATTTCTATCTCTTATGTAGCTTTTGAGAATTTTTTGTGTGCATTAGTGTCCTGGGTCTTGCCGTGCTTGTGTCCATTCTTCTTCTCAGTGTGCTAGTCCATCAAAATGGTAAATTTTGAAGTTGTAATTCTCTATGCTTTTGGAATTCTCCTTGGTACAAAATTTAGTTACTCTGGTAGATGGCTATATGACCAGCCATGCTCTATGGATTAGAATGTTGGGGTAGGAAACAACAGGTCCAAAAAATTCTGCGTTGTGCTATTGAGATTATAAGATGGTTGAGTGGCAATATGCTAAAAAGATATGATAAAAGATGACTGCATCCATAAGATGTTAGGGTAGTTTCACTTAGGGAAAATAAGGTCAAACTGGTTGAGATAGATTGGGTATGTGCAATGGAAAGTGATAAGTGCACTAGTTAGGAGTAGCGATAGGATCATAGTTAAGTTACACGGACTAGGTATACTTAAAATGAACATGGATTGGTGCAATAAAGAATATGCTAATTGATAATTCAGCTCAAGCGGCAAGACACTTCTTTCCCTTGTAGAAAGTTGTGAATTCAATTTTCCCCATTCACATCGGGTGAGGGATTTTAAATTAAAATGCAAGGGCACACTAATAGATGCTTATTATGTAAAAACTTGAGTTTCCAACGCACATAGGCTAATATAGTTTGTAGAGATTCATTGTGGCCCATGTACGCAGCAGGTGGGCTAGGATGGTGCAACAATAATCTTGTTCTTTCAGATAATCTTTTCTCTCAATGGAGGCTCATTTTCCCCACTAGGAGGGCTTTCCTCTTCTTCCTTTAGGGTGCTTCTCTCCCCCTTTGTAGTCTTCCTCTTACAAGTTTTTCTTCAAAATAAAATGTGACGAGGAGATGACCCTTGGCCTTAGGCCTTAAGGGAGTTTCAATGGAGAAAAAAGATTCATGTAGCTTGCCCCAATGATTTGGGGTAAAGGCCTTGTTGTTGGTCTTGCTGTTTTTGTTTGATTAATTATTTTAGGTCGGTGCAGTTTTGTTAAATTTGGTTCATATACATTGTTAGCGTACAAACCAGATGCTTAAGATCTTGGATAAAATGATTTCCTAAGATGGGATCATAACACTGAAATTTTATCATGACAACCAAAAATGTGCTTATTTACTGCCATTTTTTTTTTCTCCTGTTTGTCCAAGAGAGTCGTGTTTGCATTGGACACCTTTCCACATGGCTGATAATCCCATGTTAGGTTTGTGATACATGTTAAACTTTTCTTGATATACATTGTTAGGCCACAACTCACTGTCTAAGCATCTTAAAGTTGAACATTGGTGTTCATAATTTAATTATTTTTTCAACTTCTATCAATATCTCATGTTCAATTCTTCTTCCAATCTTGTCAGGAATGAGGTAAATGGGGAAATTTGGTTGGGTTTATTAGTTCTTAGTATTCTTATTTCTACACTCTTAGTTTTTATTCTATTTTTTAATTTGGAAAGCTTGGATTTTATGTTCCTCATTTATATAGTCATTATGAATGTTTTTAAGTGTTAGAATTTGTAATGCCATTGTATTCTAGTTTTGTTGTGCTGATTTGTTTGCATGGCAGAAATTTGGAGAAAGGCTTTGTTGTTGTTGTTGTTGCTACTACCTCTTGTTTTGTTTGTATGCTCTATATTTTAATACTATCATTGTGTGATTTAGTTTGTATGCATTCTCTGAAATAGTTGAGCCTATATTCATGTCTCTCTCTTTTTTTTGAATTTGAAATTTGATGAAAGGAGGAAATATTGCATAATTATGATATTTTAAACTTTCATAAATTCATTCATGCATCTAAATGTTTTGTTAGCGATTTCTTCCCTAAGAAATACATATGGTAACTAGAATATGTATTGATATGTTGATTTTTTTTTTAACCTTTAACAGTACAACAACAACTAAGCCATTTGTCCCAAGTATTTGGAGTAGGCTACATGAACCAAAAGAGAATTACGCTGGATCGGGCACATGGATTAGCTTTCTCCACTCATTCCTATCGAGCAATATGGCTTCACTAAGACCTTTAGCCTCTATATCTTGTCGTATTACCTCCATCCATGTTTTCTTCGGTCTTCCCTGCGCTCTTTTAACTTGCCCTAAATTGATATGCTCTACTCGCCGAGCTGGCGCATCTGTAGGTTTACGTCGCATATGACCAAACCATCGTAGACGGTTTTCTCTCATCTTCTCTTCTATAGAGGCTACACTTATCTTAGTACGAATATCCTCATTTTTCACCTTATCTCTCCACGTGTTACCACACATCCAACGAAGCATGCGCATCTCTGCTACACTCATCTTCTGCGCATGATGTCTCTTTATAGCCCAACATTCTGTGCCATATAACAAAGTTGGCCTAATAGCAGTCCGATAAAACTTTCCCTTCAGCCATAATACGATCACATAAAACTCCTGTTGCGCTCCTCCATTTCAACAACCGGCTTTGATCCTATGGTTGACATCATTATCGATCTCCCCATCCTTTTGGATAATAGAACCCAAGTACTTAAAATGACTGCTCATCGGTATTTCTTGTCCATCTAGTCTCACAATACTATAATTTCAGATTTTCTATTTATTGAATTTACACTTCATATACTCTGTTTTGGCCCTACTTAATCTAAAATCTCGAGATTCTAGAGTTTGCCTCCATAACTCCAATTTGACATTTACCCCAGCTCTCGTCTCATCGACTAGGACAATATCATCAGCAAATAGCATGCACGATGGTATCTCATCCTGAATAGCTCTAGTAAGCTCATCCATCACTATGACAAATAAGAATGGACTCAATGTAGATCCTTGATGCAATCCAATTGTGATAGAAAATTCACTTGTTATACCTCCACAAGTTCTGACATTTGTCACTACTCCATCGTACATATCCTTGATTATGTCAATATATTTGATGGGGACTCCCTTTTTCATCAATGTCCACCATAATACCTCTCTTGGCACCTTATCATAAGCTTTTTCTAAATCAATAAAGACCATATGCAAATTTCTCTTTAACAGTATTTTTTTTTTGAGGTGAGAATTTGGGATAGAAATATGTTAGGTTGCTTGCAAGGAAGAGTATTGCCAGATAAAATGTCATGATGGGTAATACTAGGCCCCAAAAGAACGATGGGTAGTACTAGGCCCCAAAAGAACATTAAAGGCATCAAAATTCAATGTCATGATGGGTAATACTAGGCCCCAAAAGAACATTAAAGGCATCAAAATTCAAACTTGTATCACATCCATGATGGAGCTCCAAAAATCATGTTTCCTGGCTAATCTAAAAAGATAAGACAACCCAGTTATTCGGTTATTCCAATGCCCCTTGTGTTCCATTCTACTTGTAAAAATCTTAAATCTGAATTTTGTTTCAGTCACTTTTCCGAGCTGGTAATATGAAGCATGAAACTGCCTTAACCCATTGGCTGATCAATTTACATCCTATGTGCGAATGGAACTTATTTCATTATCCATTGTTGGCATAATTAGCAAAGCCTTTTCGGTTTTCCCATCCCAATGGGGTGGGTAACGTTATGGATAACCTAACATAAGATTTTTCCAAAAAGATTTGCGGAGTGCTTAGACTTGGCTGTCAACTGTCGGAACTAGTGCCAAATTCTGGGGTTAAAAACATAAACAATATACCAGCTTACCATATAGGGGTGCAAACAAATACAATTTTATCCGAGTATTTGTCTTCAATTTCATAAATTTCTGAATATTGGTTGAGATTTTCTTACCAAATCTAATTTGAATATGAATATGATTTCCCTTAAATTTTATGGTAAGAAATGATCAAATGAAGATATGTATCTCAACCCGAGAATAAGTGTGTATCCGAATAAGATTCAAGTGGGATCCTAATATTTGTTAGGATGCTTATGTTAGTAACATATACAAAAGTTATGGCGTCTTTTAATTCACAAGATGACTCTGGTCTTTGGCGTAAATGACCTGTTGACACTTCCCATGTAGTTAATGTAGGGGATATAATTTTCAAATTAGTTAGTAGGTTTTCCTAAGGGGAAAAAATGGTTAGTGGGACCCATATTTATAACATCTTATTTAATGACACCTTTATAACTATTCTTATTGTAGAAAGTCAATTTTAAAATGTTAGCAACACCATATCTTCAGTTGATCATTTCTCATAAATTATTATATTTGTAGAGTTATTCTCTTGAAATTTGTACTGTATCCATTTTCATAAATATTTGTATCATATATGTTACTGTTTTTGTCAAATATGATAATGTTTTTCATTGCTGTCACAGATTTGGATTCTTTTTCGTATTTGGGTCACAAAAACAAATATGAAGATAGATAGATATGTGCTTGGTACCCAATCAGTCCCATCCCTATTACCATAAATCCTAGAAGGCTCGAGTAATTGTCATACAATTTAGCTCAACTAAGAAGCAAACCTCAAAATCTCCGAGACTAAGAGTTGGAAGAAGGGAAAAGATCAGGCAAAGATCCAAATACATGGTTTCAAATATCGGCTTATTCCTATATATATATATATATATATATATATATATATATATATATATATATATATATATATATTGTTAATATCGTATTGGGTTTTGATGTAGCCGATACAATATTAACGCTACAATATCTTGTAATATCGGGGCCGGCATTGCTGATATGGCCGAGATCTACAATATTGATACTAAACACCATTGACCACAGTAGCCAGATTTTAAACCATGGTCAAATTGTAGACATTTCCAATTACTTGTTTTACTCCAAATAAAGTGCCAACAAAAGTACCAGATCTGTTTAGGTGAGAATTGCCAAAAAGGCGTGGATGTTGCTTGTTCATGCCATATGTAATGTCTGGTAGTTTACATAAATTTTCCTTTCAAAATATATGAGAAATAAATCAGTTCAGGATCCGTATTGATGCCTTGATGATTCCAAACTCTGTATTGGCCAACTCCATATAGAGTAACTAGCTGGTCCCAACAAACAGAATTTATTCCTGATTTGTCCTAGGTTGGACTCTACGCCTCTTCTGGACACCTTTTTCAATTTTTCTATCTTTTGGTTCAACCTACAAGGTAAATGTATATTATGATGTGCCCTACGGCCCTAACTATGTTGTCATAAACGAGCTTGTTCGTTGCATGCGTTCTTATGCACTGTTGACTCTGTCTGTAGACAGCTTTTTCAGGTTTTCTATCTTTTGGTTTAACCTATAAAATAAATGTTTGTTCTGTGTGCCTCTAAGGCCCTAACTAAGTCAATCACAGACAAGTTTGCTCGTTGCATGCGGTTCTTATACACTGTTGGATTTTACTTTTCTGCATTGCAATTGAAGGTGTTAATAAAAGATTTCCAAATCATAACGATGACTTAATTTGAGTTCTCAGCATTAAATCATAAATTCATACCATAAAGTCTATCTTTTATGATGAACCAGGTGGTCAAATGTACCAATAAATTACCCTTTCTATTCTTGTTCCACATCTTGTTGTTTTACCAGCTATGATTGAATTTCATCACCACATTTTTGTAGCCGGAAATTGTTTTAATTTTTCTGTGATATTTTTACAACTTTTCATGTGAGATTTGATAATGTAAGATCTAGTATTTTTCTAGCCAAATTCCTTGTAAAGATATGTTATTGAGTTATAATTACACCTGTTTTGTTCTGTTCATCACCACTGTACTTCTTGATCTATAGGTCTTTCTGCCACATCGGGTGTTTCTCCTTCGTGGTAACCATGAATCCAAGTATTGCACAGCGGTTTATGGTTTTGAGCAAGAGGTAATGGTTAAATATGGAGGTCAAGGACAACAAGTCTATCGAAAGTGTTTAAGATGTTTTGAAGGCCTTCCCTTGGCCTCCATTATAGCGAGCTGTGTATATACTGCTCACGGAGGGCTTTTTCGCAGTGTGGCAATTACTCCAGCAAAGAGGTCTAAAGGCAAGAAAGGTCGAAAGGTTATATCCCAAGTGGACACAAGCATTTTAAAGCTTGGTTCCTTGGAAGAGTTATCAAAAGCAAGGCGAACAGTTCTTGACCCCCCATGGGAAGGTTCGAATTTGATACCTGGTGATGTATTATGGTCTGATCCATCATCAAGCCGAGGTCTTTCTCCAAACAAGGAGAGAGGTATTGGTTTGTTGTTTGGTCCTGATTGCACAGAAGAGTTCCTAAAAGAAAACAATTTAAAGGTGTGTTTTAAACCCATTTCTGACAGATTTCTTGAAGCTAATCATTTAATTATCATGTATTGATCAACATAGCTGGAAGGAGTCGCACATTTAGTTGTTCCTGAAAATATTTACTATATATTTGAATTCTAGGACAAGCGTAATTATTAGCATGCTTAGCTCATGTTCTTATGTATATTTTATTGTAAATGTCCCATTATTCTTAAGATATTTGATCTTATTATGCATAAATACTGATGACTGGTATCTGGGTAACATTATGGTATATAATATATGTTTAAGTGCGGAAATCAGTATCTGTGTATATTGCTTTAGTTATCCAGTTATCCGGCTTTACTTAACCAGTTAGTGAGAGGGAAAGCAAGTTATTTTACTGCAATGGATTAGAGATTGCATAAAGTTGTGGTTACTTTCAAGTATTTGTCTGAAACACATGTGATATTTATAGAACACAAACCATCGTATTTAGTTTTTCATTGGTCCTATGACCATGTTGCAGCCAAATCTCTTAAAATATACTCCTATAATGCACTAATTACTGATCATAGATGCTATTTGTTTAACTTGCACCATTGATCTTCCATACCAATGTACCATCCGTGATCTTCTCTTGATGGCATCCTTGGTTGTGGATGGAAACTAGATTTTACCTATTTGGGGGTTTCTCTTTTTTTTGGCATTTTTAACTTGACTGTATTGCATCAGAACTTTTGTCATAAAAGATATGTCCATGAGCACATATTCCACACAACACTTCATGGATACTTGCTGGACACTTCTCTTTTGTGTCCTCAATTAAGGACATGTATCTAATGTGCCCTCAATTTCAAAATATTTTAATTCTCAATACTCGTCTGGTACTTTAAGTATGAACATTTGACACTGTCCAGTACTTGACATGCATCACACATTGGGATATGCTCTTCTTTAATTTTTGGGTTAAATTATAATGTTTAAAGATAATAGTTCAGATTGTGCGTTAACATAACCTCCTCCATCGAAAGATAACAGAGAAGTGAAATCCAATACTGATGGGGGACGAACAGAGAAGAAGGGGGATAATTAGAACAAACACTAAAAAAATCTCAACTTAAAATTTGTATCCCAAGAAAATTATTGGGACTCTCTCTAGGGCATCATCACCCAAAAACACACTAGCTACACAAAAGTTTAAGCAAGCATTTTTGATTAATCATCAACTGAGTATTTCCAAAGCAGTCTTTGCTTTTTATAGGCTTGCATCACATGAGAACTCCTACCACAATCAATGTGAGAATAAGATAAAATAAACTAACCAACTAAAATAAACTAAAGATAAGATAACCCAACTACATAATCAACTAAAACAAACTAAGATAAAATAACCCCAATACATAACCAACTAAAACAAACTAAGATAAAATAATCAATTACATAACCAACTAAAACAAACTAAGCCATTAGATGTCTCCATCATTTTCCCGAGATTGGGGAAACTCGACCCTGTTAAGTGCAGATCTCCCCGACTCTCAATCAGGCTATGGCGGTGGTCGTGGAGCCGACATTCGTTCATCGAGTTTGCATCAAGGTGGTGGTGGTTGTGGTGTTCGGTGACGACGAAATTGGAAGATGGTGGCAGAAGACGACGACGACGGAGTTGGCGGGTGGAAGAAGGCAATGATAAACATTGGTGATGAGCAGTGCCGCGTGCAAATTTTGACAATTTTCGGCTGATACTATCTTTGGCGGAGAAATTGTGGTCTTGAGATTTTGGTAGAGAAAATTAGGAATTTAACTTTGATACCAAACTGATGGGACAAACTACAAGAAAAGAGATAATTGGGAACAAGCACTAGGAAATCTCAACCTAAAATTTGTAACTCAAGAAAATTATTGGGACTCTCTCTCTAAGACATTTGACCCAAAAATACACTGGCTACACAAAAATTTAAGCAAACATTTTTTTTTTTATTAATCATCAACTGAGTCTCCAAAGCAATCTTTGCCTTTTATAAGCTTACATTACATGAGAATTCCCACCACAATCAATGTGAGAACAAGATAAATTAAACTAATTACACTAACTAAAATAAAATAAAGATAAGATAATCCAACTGCATAATTAACTAAAACAAATTAAAGATAAAATAACCCAACCGCATAACCAAATAAAACAAACTAAGATAAAATAAATCAACTACATAACCAACTAAAACAAACTAAGCCATCAGATGTCCCTATCAAATATATATCTCATATATTCATTCAAATGCATGAGATATTTATGTTAGGAATATATTTGTCATTTAAAATAGAAAGCAACTATCTATTTTCTTTTTATGATTAAAACAACCATAGAAACTGCTTTTTTTTGCTGGTTCTTGCTTTTACATTCTTTCTAGTCTTCTAGGATTTATATCACTCATGCTTGCAGGCAAGCATGTGCACGCACCACACAGAAAACATGCAGTCACGCAACTTAAACACACACGAGAATACGGTGGCCATGCCATCCATATCCTAGGTTGTTCAGAAGTTTGTCATATCTATGTTATGTCATGTTTGTGTTCCGTATCCGTGTTAGTGCAACATAGTCCAAGCGCGAGCTGTTTTCTTTCACCTCCTTCACATAGGAGTTTCTTGTGTCAATACAGTTTGCAATATTGTCCAGCATTGAGTACGGTCTTGGAGAATTATTGTAATGATAAAGGGGGCACTTAACATTAGCAATGCAACCATGAGATAATTAACAATTACATTATGTTTTATATATATTCTACACCTTGAAAGCTATCTATTTTTTTTGTATCTAGTCTTGTTGGAATTCTGTAACTTATGGTTAACCATTTAAGTGAGGATCATGTTCAGTGTATTGTTGCAATTTACATATAACAAACATAACAGTTAATTTATTAATGTTGGAGCCATAGAGGAAATATAATTTTTTTATAATTTGTAGGGTTTATATTTTACTAACTGCACAAGTAATTTAATAGAGTTCTAATGATTTTTATCTGAATTTATTTGGACTTCTGGTGGCACACAATTTTTCAGCATATTGTATATTCCAAAATTTATGAAAACATATCAACTTGCAACTATTATTTTCTGAAATCTCTTGTTCTTTGAATGGTAGCTGATTATCAGATCACATGAAGGTCCTGATGCAAGGGATAAAAGGCATGAATTGGGAGGCATGCAGGAGGGTTATACAGTCGACCATGAGGTGGAATCTGGGAAGTTAATTACCCTTTTCAGTGCACCAGATTACCCCCAGTTTCAGGTTAATGTCATTTCATCTTTTTTTTTTTTTTCCAAAAAATTATTGCTCACTATGTTTCATGTTCTTCAATCATGTCAGGCTGAAGGAAAATTATCTCTGAGACAGTCTATTATATATTCTTTGCTTGCATTTGATGAGAATATCAGCTCGAATGTCTCTACACTTAATTGCTGATTTGTTTTGATCGTGGCTTTCTGTGAGTTTCTTGACATTGTGAGAAAGCTGTCTTGACACCATCACTTACAGAACTGGATATTTAATTGAGATAATCCATAGAATTCTTAGGGATTGCTCAAAATTATCAGTCTCTTATTACCCTTAATGAGAAATATCACAGGAGTCATGAAGACAATGACAAACAATAAACCAACTTGGAACATTTGGGATGAGGTCTGGTGGGCTGAGGATGAGAATTTTTTTTATTTTTAAAACTAGCAATACATAGATTAAGATATCACCTTGTAGTAAGAGATATCACAAAAGGTATTGGTCAATCCGTATTTAAGAATAGTTTAGTGATCATACTTTCAAACACCTATAGATGTGGGACAATCCTTGATACTTCAATAACCAAACATCCTTGTTACTTCAGCTTAAATAATCACTAATGAGACTTGAATGTAGTTTGGAGAGTCTACTGGAACTCCGACACAAACACCATTCTCTTGTATGGACCAAAATTCACCAGGTTTGGATATATGAAAGACAAATCACACATCTTTAAAAGAAAATAATCGTTGAAAAACATTTCACTACTTAATTGATTTATCATAGCACTTGTGATGTTAATTGTGGTAATGTCATGGTGCCCAAGGGCCATGGTTCACAGCCGCGGCCGCCGACTCGGCGGGCACTGAGACGGATCGGTATCGGGCGATACGCGCAAAACGCTACATAGAAAGCTCAAAAAATTCTGAAAAAATCACGATAAATCTTTAAAAAATGTAGATATCCACATTCATATATTACATGTCTAAAATATATCACCTAGCACACTAAACGTAAAGTGAAAGTATAAATACACGCGTCGTCGGTAGAAGCATATCAAAATACATGCACAATATAGTAAATTGCACAAATTATATTCATAAATACATGCTAATGTAGTTATTTTCACATTGAATTGCGATGAGGCACAAAATCATCATCATAATGTCGAGTCGACCGAGTCAACTCCGATTCTCGGCCGAGTCGGTCTCCTCTGAGTTGAGTCGACCGACTCGTGACTCGGACTCGTCTCGGAGCTGGCCGAGACGGATACGAGTCGGCCGACTCGTCTCCGACTCGGCTGAGTCTTTGAACCGTGCCAAGGGCAGAGTCAGTATTCCCGAGGAGGGGGGCGCACACACTTTATCTTATATATATATATATATATATATATATATATATATATATATATATATATAGAGAGAGAGAGAGAGAGAGAGACTTGTGTCCTTCTAAAAGGATTTGAGGCTGAATCATTCCCACTCAAATATAACCCTCCGATATTCAAATACAAGATCCACCCTGTTGAAATTGATCTATATTATTTTAAATATTTATAAACCAAGAATCAAGTGTTTTAAATACTTTTTGCCCATCCATTAAGTAAGAAAAAACGGACGGCCTAAATAGTGAGTTGGTTAGTTTAACGGTGTAGAACATTTGAAACCTAACAACAATTGGTTTGTAGGGGTTTTTAAATGTTTAGATCATAATGAAATAGCCGGATCAAGAATTTGTATGTCTAAAGGCATAGATATAACCAACCCACTACTTTCGGCCGTCCATTTTGCGTTGCTTGATGGATGGGCAAAAAGTATTCAAAACACTTGATTTTTGGTTTATAAATACTTAAAATAATATTGATCAACTTCAACGGAGTGGATTTTATATTCGAATGTCGGAGGGTTGAATTTGAGTGGGAAGAATTCGGCCTCAAATTCTTTTGGAAGGGCACAAGTCTATCTCTCTCTCTCTCTCTCTATATATATATATATATATATATATATATATATATATATAAATGGAGCCAGTAGTCCTGAGGAGGGGGTGCACACTTTATTTTATACACACACATGGCTGCTTTCGGAAGGATTTGAGCATGAATTCTTTCCACTCAAATTCAATGTTACGATATTCAAATACAAGATACACTCCAGTGAAATTGATCTACATTATTTAAAATAACTAAAAATAAAAAATCAAGTATTGTAGTTTTCTTGTCCATGTATCTAAGTAGGCACAAAATGGACGACTGAAAGTAGGATATTTCTTCGATTTATTACTTTAGACATACAAATTCTTGATCCGACCATTAGATCACGATCTAAACATTTAAAAAACCCTCACACACTAACTTTTGTTAGGTTTCAAATATTCTACACCGTTAAACTAACCAACTCAAAATTTCATCCGTTCATTTTGCACTTGCTTGATGAATAAACAAAAAGTATTTAAAATACTGATTTTGTTTTTTTTAGCACTCTTAACAAAGTAGATTAACTCCAAAGAGTAGATCTTCAATTTGAGTGGCTTAACATTGAATTTGAATGTGAAGAATTCATCTTTATATCCTTTCCCAAGGAGGCAAGGACCAAGTCTCCTCTCTTTCTCTCTCTCTCTCTATATATTTATATATATAGGGTGGCAATTGGGTCGGGTCATATTCGAGTCGACCCATATATACCTGACCCAGACACTACCTGATTATTAAACGAGTCCAAATGGGAAACCCAACCTAGCGTTAATGAGTCGACCGGACCCACCTGACCTGTTTATTAAATTGGTCGGACGGGTCAGCTATGATGCACCGATTTTCTAGATAGATGACATACCCGTATCCGATATAATATTCTATACGATTATCGTTGGATACTTGTTTGATTCTTATTGGATACTACTTAATAAATTCAACATGTATCTAGTTTAAAATAACAATAAGATGTTAACTAGAGGCTTTATAAATTTCTTCACAAATGATTTTAACTGCACAACTCACTAGTTCTATGCAGTTTCTCCCTTTTAACATGCTCAAAAATCCTTCAACACTTTTCTCTCTATAACTAAATTATGAATATCATAATTACATATATAAATACATATAAATAATATTATTTTGTTGCCGTATCCACGATGTTCCATATCGCTTTTTTTTATTTTTGCGTATCCACGTATCTGTATCGTATCAGATTCTCGTATCTGTATCTGAGCGATCTTACCTTGAGACCCAGTTGACCCATTTAGAAATTTAACCTCTTTTAAAATACATTATAGTATAATTAACAATCAACTTTACAAAATCAAGTTAAATAAGTTATAATTCCATCAAAAAACAAAATAAAAAACATTCATAACATAAATCAAGACCAAAGTACTAAGCTATTTAGCATTTATAACATATATACATAATACATGTGATATTTTTTAATCGGGCCGTAATTGGGTTAAGCTAAAACCCAGACCTGACCTATTTAACTCTCGGGTCAGTTGGGGTCGACCCTGTTGCGACCCAACATATAGGCTAAACCCAAACCTTGGATTTTCGAGTCGGGTTGAAACTTCCACCCCTACATATATAGATATAAATATATATATGTAGCGGGTCAAAACTTCCACCCCTACATATATAGATATAAATATATATGTATGTATGTATAGGCAGACAAATTTTTATATATGAGCAAAATAAATAGGCAACACAATTCTCAATATCATTTTAAAAAAAGTCTATAATGTGCATAAATTTAGAAAAAATAATTCAATTTCAAATATGAATCATTATATTCTGTTTATCCTCTTCATCTTTCTCTTCTTTTCTTTCAAGTATGGAATCGGACATAGAAATACCTCAATCAAACCTAGAATAGAAGGAAAAAATTGCATCTGATAAAAAGACTGATGCTTATAAAGAACAAAGGAAGAAACAAAGAAAGACAAAAGAAAAGGAAAAAAATAAATTCTTCTCCTCTAATATTAGGTTCCAAATATTCACACATTGTAACACAAATATTTTAAATTCAACTGTCTAACAAATTTTGTATGTAACAGTTTTGTTTAAGATCTTGAACATCAAAAACTCAATAAAAACATCTAATAAAAAAGTTAGCTACTAAGAGAGAGACTTTTACCTGAAAAATACTTTTTTTTGATAATTAATTTGCTAATCATTGTGTTATACTCTCATTCAAAGTTTGGATTTTATTTATATAATTAGGCTTGTACTGATCTTTCTTCCATTCTATTTGGTTTTGTAATTGTAAGAACACAAAATTAGTTTGGACTCCGAGAAAGGTGAAAAAGTATCCCAGTTTTAGAACCAAGGAAAGAAGGGAAAGGGGGGGGAAAGAGAGTAAGCGGGAGGTATGAAGCAGGAATTAAGAGGAAAAATGAGAGGAAAGGGTGGAGGAAGAGGAAGGAAGGAAAGAAATTTAGTTTTGGGGTGTGGGGGGGGGGGGGGGGGGGAGAGACATGGAGAATGGAATACATACTAGTTCAGAGCTTGAGGTCTTTCGCTGAAATATCGAGGTAGTTCTTGCTGATTCATGCTGACTTCCATTGGGACCCATTAGAAACTTGGTTAAAGACCATTGTCAAAGAACCAGTTTTCACAGACTAACGCCTCAAAAAAAACCAATAACCACTGAAAAGCTGAAGCGAAACTGAAAATGTACACAAATCCTAAGCAGTCATGAAGAAAACTAAAAGGGATGGAATCACTACACCTATGGATAAATATAGAAACAAACCAAAGATAAATAATAGAAAGAAGAAAGAGGTTTGGTGCAGGTGTGGGGGTGAGTGTGTGCTTACATGTGCATTTTCTTCTCCTTCTCTCTCTTTTTATTTTTTGAGAGTTGCGGCGGGGGGGGGGGGGGGGGGGGGGGGTTGCGCACATGAGGTGATTGCTGCTCTATCTTCTTTGCAGCCACTTCATGGCACGGATCCATGTCTGATATAAGCTTGCTTTTGGAGGGTTAAGGTGAGGGTATAGGTAAACTTATACCTATAACATGTTGCAATAGATTCAACTTAACCTGTGACATTAGGGGCCGAAGTTGGTTTATTAGGAGAATGCTATTCAGATTCAAAAGGAGATTGATGAAGTCATGGATCATGTATGGCATTAAAGTTCTCAAGTTGTTCCATCTAGAATCTACACACATACACATACATAGAGAGAGAGAGAGAGAGAGAGAGAGAGAGAGAGACTTGTGTCATTCTGCAAGGATTCGAGGCCGAATTGTTCCTACTCAAATACAACCCTATGACATCTGAATGCAAGATCCACCTGTTAAAGTTGATCTACATTATTTCAAGTAACTAAATATAACAATCATGTATTTTGAATACTTTTTGCCCGTCTATTAAGTAGGCGCAAAATGGACGGCCGAAATAGTGAGTTGGTTAGTTTAACGATGTAGAATATTTGAAATCTAACAAAAATTGGTGTGTGAGAGTTTTTAAGTGTTTAGATCATGATGAAATGGTCGGATCAAGAATCTGTATGTCGAAATACGTAGATCTAAGTAATATGCTATTTTCGGCTGGATGAAGAAAAATGTTCAAAATACATGCTTTTTGATTTTTAGTTACTTGAAATAATGCAGATCAACTTCAACGGAATGAATCTTACATTCGGATGTCGTAGGGTTGTATTTGAGTGAGAAGGATTCAACCTCGAATCCTTCCAAAATGACACAAGTCTCTCTCTCTCTCTCTCTATATATATATATATATATATATATATATATATATATATATATATATATATATATATATATATATATATATATATATGGGGTAGAGGGGGCTGCAGATAGTGTGAAAACCAGGGCTGTTGGTTCTTGCTTGCTGCATGTTTTTCTTTTCTTTCCTGTTTTCTTGGAGGCTGAGAGGGTTGAGCAATCATAAAAGGATTGAGCATGGGCCATTTGAGTGCGTGGGAAGTAACACATGGATGTTATATAAAATGGATCTTACCTATGTGAGTGACACTTGGTCTTTAATATTAACCTAAGTTAAACGTGTTCTAATAAAATAGATCTGGTATACAACTTTAGTTTGAAATTAGGGTTTTTAGGATGCAGGTCAAATATCATATTTGGAACCATATTTAGATATTAGTCTTTAGCAAATCTATATTTGGATATAAGTTCTTAACAATGGGAGATCTACTTGAAAGTCCTGATGCTTTTTTCCATCCAACTCTACACTCAACTCTAGTTAAAAAAATAATTATAGTAATATTTTTACTATTACACCCTTTATTCATCATTAACCAGCCAATTCTTATCTATTCTAAACTCTCCTCACTTACCCAACAAGTTTAAAGAGCTAACTTTTCTTCCAAAGCACACCCATATCCTATTCTTCCAAATCCTTCAAACTCAAACTTTTGTTCTTTCTCACCAACCCAAAGTTCTCACGGGTACAAGAGAGAAGCCATCTCCAAACGGCAAAAAACTAAAAGCAATAGTTTGCATCCTAAACTTGTGGTTCTATTAACTCTAAATAGGGATTTGAAGGGCTACGGCCTTTTCTCCCAATAGAAAAAAAGGAAAAGTACAAAATAAAAAAGAAAAAGAAAAAGGCAGGGTTTGAAGATGAGTAGATTTCGAATTGGAAGGCTTTGGTGGGGCTTTGTTGTTGTTTATGCTTTCATGGATTGCGGGTTGTGGGGGTGATTGAAAGAGAAAGGCTTTGATGTTGAAATGTGTGAAGAATGCTGTCAGGAAAAAGGAATGGTAAATGATACTGAATGGAAGAAGGGTGAGTTGGTAGGTGGTTTGAGGTTTAAGTGGCAACTAACCATTGGTGAATCTAAGAGGTTTTTTGTACATTCTATGGCAACCAGTGTTCCAGATATTTGTTTTCAACTCACGAGGAAGAAGGCAAAAAAAGGGGATTTGAATGTTAGAAAAGGGAAAATGACAGTGATCTTGTCCAATATGATGACTTGTTAACTTTAACAGTAATTTTGTCCAATTACCAAGTTGAGATGGTTATTGGTTACCAACTGAGGCAGTCATTTAAGGGGGTTGCATAATGTTAGGGACTTATATTTAAATATGGATTTGTTAGGGACTAATATCCAAATAAAGTATTTGTTACAGATCTCTATCCTAAAACCCCATAATATTATTGGCACAGAACATGTATTATCATTGAAAATTTTAGTAGAAAAATTAATGCATACGGAAAAATGTGTTTAATCCATTTAAAATATGACTGTTCTAATGTGTAAAATTTTAATTGAGAAAAATATTTAAAAAAATTAATGCATGTAGAAAGTCTTAAAGATTGTGGGGTCATGAGATTCAGTCCGTGTCCCTGTCATACATATTATGATATTATGTACTTTTTGTTACTTGATATTAACAAAAGCTTATTATGTATTTTTTTTGTTATTCATATTAATAAAATCTTATTATGTAGTTTTTTGTTATTTGATATTAATAAAATCTTGCTATACTCCAGAGAAGATATAGCTAATATAACACACATGTTACATTTGGTATATATAACTTGAAATTGAAACTCAAAAGGAAACTGCTGAAACTACGAAGACCTTTTCATCTAGGAAGGTTTGAAATCGAATCCGAGTTCTCTAGCCTAGGTTTTAGGTTTCTTTATGTCTGCATGAAGCCAAATCCAAAACCCGAAACAAAATTAATCTATACTCTCGGGAATCCACCCTATACATGTATGCATGGGATAACTATAACACGTGCATGAATGCATGCACGCTACTTATCAAAGTAGATTGAGAAAGTTATGCACTTATCTCCAGTATATTAATCTACTTCAATGTTAAACATTAAAGTAGCTAATATCGACACCGAAGCATCTCTATATTTTGTAACGATAAATGTTCCTTGGGAATGAATGCCAGTCTGTATCCTTTGAAGTTACCACAAATTTTTTTGGAAAATAATGAATCTTATTGGAGGATAAAGTAGTTAATCCATTTGAATTGTAAACTCTGATTCTTCTAAATAAAGTATTTAGCACATATATCCTTATATTATAGTGATATTACATACTTATCCTTATGCATAATTTCATATATGTCCACATGTTTTAAAATGTTTTTGCAAATATACTGTTCCGTTACAAAGCTGTTAGCACAAATCATACTTTTGGATAAAAATGAAAACTTTTGGACAATGTTACCTCTTAGTAGTCTAACTCTGTCTGCACCCTTTTGTTTCCTGTGTTTGATAAAACCCTTGCACAAATTTCCTTCCCATGTTTTTTTTTCCTTCCTTTCTTCATTTCCCTTGTGCCCATTCATCCTTGCTCATTCTTTTCATCTTTTCTCTTCCTTTCTCCTTGTTCTTCTCGTCTTCTTCCTCTGGAACTCTTGGAGAACCCTGAAAGTTGCCTTTAGTTTTATTTCTAAAAAAAAAAAAAATCTTCTCGACTGCAGTGATGTTTTGCAACTTCAAAGGATTCTTTGTCATTGATGCTCGTGAGGGGACCTGAGTGGAGCTCAGGCTTGCCATTGAAAAATCTAGTACAATTGTGAGATCCCTTGACAGCGACAATGATGTTCAGCTCTTGTTAACACGAAGAGGGAAACTTAGATAAGGAGCTTGGATCTCAACCTGTTCCTTCAATGCTTATTCTTGATGCTATTTTGAGAACGCATTAACAAGTATATATCTTATTACCCAGAGATCAAATTACTTATGACTCTTGATCTTTTTTCATTCACAATTGCTGAAATTTTTGTTCCTTTTGTTGGCAACATGTTGTCAATCGAGGAAGAGAATAACCTGTAACTGGTTGTTAGTGCTTATCTAAATATCACTATAGTGGTGTCAACGGTCCAAATATTTCGGCTGAGAAAGGGATTTGACTTGTGGGGAAGCAAGGATGAGATTGAGAAACGATGAGACTGAGAAACCACACAAGTTCTCAACCAAGGGTCAATTTAGTCTTTACATATGGTTTATTAATGTCGTTTGGGTTTTCGATTACAGAAGGAGATACGTGCAAAATAAGTCTAAAACAGAGGACATATACGAAAATATAAATAAATCAAGGATAAATATGTAATATGTTCAAAACTTCAGGTCATATATGCTAAAATCCCTAAAAAAATAATCCATTAATGGTTTTGAATTGTAAACAGTGTAACTTGCCCAAACCAACCAAACTCAAAACCAAGCAAAAAAAAATGAACTATTCCGGAACGTATCTTTTTCCTTTGTTTTTAGGGTGTTTTTTTTTTTTTTTTTTGGGGGGGGGGGGGGGGGATTGTTGGGGGGCACTTATACTGCTCCATTACCTTCCACATATGAAACACAACACACACTGCTTGCATACATGTCAAAAAAGGGGGAAGAAAAGGAAAACAAGAGAAAACCCAAACGCACATACAAATAGTTCTTTCATTGGTGTAAAGACTGGACCGGGACCGAATTACTAAAACTAATTCATGAGAACAAAATCCTACATGAAACCATCCAATCCTTGGGTTGGTTGTCAAGTGTTTCCGAGTGGTAGTGGTGCAAAGTGGCAGTAGTGGCCATTGGTCATAGTGTGGACTGGAAAGAGAGAGTGGAAAGAAGAAAATAGGTGAGGGAAAAACTGAAAGAGCAAGGCCTTGGAAAGTGAGATACACATTTTCTAATTTTTGTCTATGAATTTGTCCGAGCCCATTATAGACCTTTAGGATAGAAGCATACCATCATTTTCAACTACTTTATGCATAGATGAATAACTTCCAAATTCTTTGAATTTTATAAGCAATTCATGTGTTAAAATTCATAAAGTTATTATCATAATACTTTTGAGTTGGATTTTCATGGGGTATATAAAGATTTGCAACCAAAGCTCATCATTACTTTGTCAGTTTCCTCATGGTTGCTCAGAGTAAGGGATTTTTTTTGTTCGATATACCTTCATGTAGCTTCTATTCTTGTAATTGTAGCGCGGCTCATCTGTTTGGTTTGACAATTTGCAATTGCAGCTCTAATTACAAGAAGTAGAACAGTTGTTTGCTGTAATACATATAAATTGTTTAAAAAGTTTGCTTTAATACATAGAAGTTGTTAAAAAAGACTCATGTGTCCTCTTTTAATATTTTTTGTTAAACCTTAACTGCTGTAGCTGGAGCTATTGTCAATTTGGCCATGGTTCTAACTGTAGCAAAAGGATCAAGAATATAAACTCTAACTACTACAATTAGAGCTACATGCAACTCTAACTACATAAAATAATAATTTTTTTGTTTACTATTACAGTCATCCAAACATCCCATAAATCTTTATATAAGAAACTTATTGGGATATCTTGTATTAAGTTTGCTGCATAGAATATTGTTTAAAATATGTTATGCTTCTATTTTGCAGGCTACAAATGAGCGCTACAATAATCGGGGTGCATATGTTGTTCTGCATCCGCCTGAGTTTTCTACTCCCGAGTTTCATACTTTTGAAGCGATCAAACCAAGGCCAAAGGTACATGCTCCTTCCTTTTTTCCCGAATGCCTTTTGTAAGGGACAACTTGGTTTGGATTGTGTTATTTATAAGTAGTTTGAGTTGGGTACATTAATACTATGAAAGTCTTTGTCACTACATCAAAACCGATGACTTAACAAAAATATATTTATACTCTAACGCACTCCCGGAGAGCGCCCTAATCATGGGCCGAAATATGAGCTTTTGCACAATGGTACTTTTTAAAAATATGTTTTTTATTTAATGTACGCCCGGTGGGAATTAAACCTGAGTTGCTCTGATATCATACTAAAATACCTGTCACTGCACCAAAACTTCAAAGTTGTGGTAAGGATTAAGGGTAATATATTTATATACAAATAACAAGAGTGATGTTTATTTCAAAATCCATTGATTCTGGTTAAAATGGGAAATATGTAGGTGAAATGGAGAAAAATCATGAGTCTGGATTAGACATTCATGTTTTATTTTTTTAAGAATATATAGATATTATTAAATCCATACAAACATGCATCATTGTTTTTTTCTATTCTGAAGCTTGGGTCCACAAAAGGAACAAAATAAATATAAGACAAAAATAGTATGCAGTTTTCCATGATATAAATGTAGCCCTGCAGAGGGTTAATTATATTACTTTTGGAAATGCATATAGTGTGTGTTGTGCCACATGTCACGAGGAGAGTCGGATCTGACTCAACTCAGCCCCCTTTAAAAGCCCGTCAAGCCTCCAACTTGGGTCGTACGCATGCAGTGCACGAGACATGGGCCACACTGGTGAGGGGTCGTCTTCAAGTCCTTAGCAAGAGCTCAACACATCAAAATGGGTTAATGTACGCCAAAAGACAGTTGTGCCCCTATATCAGGAGGTGCCCTGTCATTTAATTATTATTAGCATTTGCTAATTTGCGAAGTGGGTGTGATGTAATACAAGTGGATCACAATCACCTTCAATCTAAAGAAAGTGAAAACTAGGATTTAAAAGAAGAATTAGGGATTTGGATAGGATTTTGGGCTCGCATCCCTTGCACCCGGGTTTCACACTCAAAACTCAAAAGCACAATCTCAAAAATTTTACTGAAAAATTTGTAATCTTTAATCATCCAATAATAATCATAAGATAAGTCTTGGGAGTCTATTTATAGGTTACACAAAAGTTCAATTTCAGAAAATAACCGATGTGGTACTAAACTTTCACATAAAAGAAAATACAACTAAATCTAATAAAATAAACTAAAAATAAAAAAACTAAAACCAAAGGAAGGTGGCACACCTTCTTCTAGTGTAGCCTCGGATCAATCGGCGTGATGTCTTCATCATTTCCCTTGAGGTGAGAAAAAACTCGACCCCGTCGAGTGTGGGTTGGGAAGCTGTTGCTGGCTGTGATAATGCTCAAGTATGTCAGGATCAAGCCGTCGGAGATCCTCCTCAGTAATCTAAGAATTTTCTGATTTGGGTGTTCCTTTTCAATTAACAAGATAGCATCGTGTTCCTCCGTCTCTAGTAAAGACAATTTGATCATTCAATATAAAATTTATGTTTTTTACTGCAAGAAATAAATTGGAGGAAGTGGAGGTAGTTGAAAAACACCTAGGGGGTTGAATAGGTGTAAGTGCTAATCTAGATCTAAATGCAAAACTATGTGCGCTAAATGCGGAAGCTAATGCAAATCTTGCACACTTAGTACAATCAACAAGTGTAGCCGAATTCCCCGTGAAGGGCTCTGGACTAACTCCTCTTGATTCCCCTTGAATGGGTTGAGGTGCTATGTGAAGCTCTTGTGATTAGGTACAAGTGAGGCACACACAAACAACCAAGCATATAAGATGAATAGGCAATATGAATATATGCAAGGCAACACAAGCAAATAGATATGATATGGCAATATGAATTATGCTCAAACAAGCAAGCATATGGTATGATGATATGAATGATGCTTTGCACAATTATAAGAGAGAGTTAGAGAGACAATGGATCAAAACGCAAACACCAAGATATGTTTCGAGGTTCGAGCACCTTGCTCTACATCCCCGCCTACACTACCGTGTAGGATTTCCAATCCACTATCTCCCACCGAGGGAACCTCTACCGAAGAGGATTTGTTACAACACTTAGGAGTACCAAACTCCTCTCTCAAACAACCACCTCACAACCGAGGGTAGGCCCGTAGCCAATACAACAACCAACCAACACCTCTACCGAAGAGGGTTTACAAACACCAATCTCCACCTCTCACTAGAGGAGCAAACCTCACCCGATCACCTCTACCTAAGAGGGATACACAAAGAATAAGGGCGTTTACAACAAGTGTTCCAAAAACCACAAAACTCAATCCCTCTTTTCTTTTCTCTTTCTTTTCCACAAAAACAAGATCCTAAATAGATTAGGATAGGTGATAGCTCAAGTGTGGAAACTAGGTGTTTTTGAAACAAGCAACAAAGAAAAACTACTTGGGAAATCTCTTGTAGATGATAGAAAGTGAAAGCCAATTCAATATCCCAAAAGCCTATTTTCTTTGATTTTCAAAAACCCAAAACAATAAAGATGAAATCTTTTTAGCACAAAAACTATTTGAAAACTTGTTTAAACACTAGAGAAACACTGGAATTTTTCTTCTTGAAAACCTTGACAAAACAGTCCAAGAGATGGGGTATTTATAGCCCCCAAACAAAACTAGCCGTTAGAGCTGAGCTGGCAGCTCTGACAGGCAGCGGTCGACCGGCCCGTCGACCGCCAACGGTCAGAATATGACCGTTGGGCAACTGCGGTCGACCAGCCCGGTCGACCCAAACAAACAGAGAGCAGAGCTCTCGACCCGGTCGACCGGCCCGGTCGACCGTGTTTGTGCCTTCCAGACTTGCACATTCTGTGCACGTCGGTCGACCCGACGGGTCGACCGGCCCTTGGTGCGGTCGACCGTTCGGGTCGACCGACCAGCCTGTCAGCACAAAACAAAGTCAGAAAATTTGGGAAATATTTTCTAAAAATCTTTTAACACTTCTAAAAATCCACAAAACTTGTTTTATCATTTTATACTGAAACTCAAACAAGTGATAAAAATTCGAAGACAATATATCAACATATCAATTCATTTTTGTGTCTTGCCAATTTTATCAAAAACCAAAACTTGTATTTTTGTCAAACTTGATTTTTCCAAAACATGAATTAGGATAGTCAAAATAAGTTTGTCTAGCAACTTTAAAGCATGTATGTATATCTAGAACATATCTAATATACATAGAAATAAGTAAACTTGTTTTGATCTACTATCCATGAAAATCAAAAACCATCATGAAACGTGTGTGTATGTGCACTTGAGCATATCAACTATACTAAGCTTTACAAATGGATTTAAACACACTATCTAAACTAGGATACCTAAGTCTTCTTGATGATCTTCATCTTCAAGTAGACTTGCTCCAAAACTCCATCCATGGGCTAGGCAAAGTGTGATCTTGAAGCTTGAGCCCGGAATCACTTGTGAAAGCTTCCAAACACCTTGTTGAAGCTAATCACCAAAAATATCTTGGTTATGATCTGAAACTTAAACAACATAAGATTATTAGTAAATATAACTACATGAGTTAATCATCATCAAAACTAGGGTGGAAGGCCTTTGGGCCAACAGTAGTGGGGGACTTTCAGAAAGAAAGTCCTGGGAAGGATCCACGAATGATCAGAAGGGGGATCAGAACTAAATTCTCAACATTAAAAGTGCAACTAATGCCAAAATTGGTGGGAGGTCCATCACATAAGCATTTGAATTGATCCTCTTGAGAGTTTGAAAATGATCTACGCTTCGCGGGTGCAATTTTTTCACGATTCCTGGAGAAAACAGTTCGGGTTTTAGGCGGACTATCACATAGTCACTGACATTAAACATTTTAATTTACGGTGTAAATCAGCAGAAGCTTTATAATCATCATTATTTTTTTTATTATCTTGTCTCTGATTTCTTATGTAATGTACGTTATGAGATGCGAATGCAGATGCAGAGTCGACACTCTAAAATGATGATGAGCCATGAGAATTAAATCAATTGGCTGCGTAGGTTTAAAACCAGCTCAATCTCAAATGGACTAAGACGTGTGGTTCTATTGACAGAATTATGTATGCAAACTCGGCCATAGACAAGATTAGATCCTAAGTTTAAATTTTCTCCAACGAGACACCTACGAGGATTTCGTAAGGTTTTATTGACTATCTCAGTCTGTCCATCAATTTGTGGGTGAAAGGCTCTCGAGAATTTCAATTTGGTTCTCATTTTGTATTAGAGTGTTCGTCAAAAATAGCTAATAAATTTAACATCTCTATCTGACGACATAGTCTTAGGCAACCCATGCACTTTGACAATATGATAAAAAAAGGATAGATACACGAGATGCATCTAAGGTCTTGAAACACGGAATGAAGTGAGCCATTTTGGAGAATTTGTCAATCACTACTAGGATAAAGTCGTGTCTTTTCTGTGTTTTGGTAATCTTAGTATAAAATCTAAGCTCACATTTTGTCAAGGGCAACTGGGTACTGGGAGGGGAGTTTAAGGACCGACAATCTGTTTTTTTTGCTTGGCCAATTGACAAGTGTGACACTGGCCAATAATCTTAATAGCGTCTCTCTTCAAGCTCAGCTAGTAGAATCTATGCTTAAGAGTTTTAATCGATTTGTTGTGGCCGAAGTGTTCAGTTAAACCTCCCACATGCAACTCCCAAGAGAGAGAATCTCTGAGGGACGTACGGAAAATACATAACTTATAGAATCTGAATAGATATCCGTCATGTAACAGAAATTTGTCCATCTCTCGAGCAAGCTCGTCCCGTAAAGTGATATATATTTCTCCAAAGTCGGACATGACTCATATTTCTCTCTCAATCTTTCAAACCCTGTCACTTTTGCGCTCATAACTACCTATATCATCACTTTTCGACTGAGCGCATCAGCGATCTTGTTCTTAACTCCCGCTTTGTACTTGAGAATAAATGTGTAATTCTGGAGGAACTTTATTCACTTGATATGTTTTACATTTAGCCTCTTTTGAGAGTTACATGGATTTCAGTACCTCATAATCCGAATATAATACAAACTTCTGTCGCCACTAAGGCTTTTAAGAAAGTAAAGAAGTTAAATTGATGTAATACAGATGGATCACAATCACCTACAATGTAAAAAAAATGAAAACTAGGGTTTCAAAAAAGAATTAGGGATTTGATAGGGTTTTGGGCTCACATCCTTGCATTACGGGCTTCACACCCAAAAATCAATAGCCCAATCGTAAGAATTTAACTGAAAATTTTGTAATTTTTAATCATTCAATAATTATCTCATAAGAGAAGTCTTGGGAGCCTATTTATAGGTTTTACAAAAGTCCAATTCTAGAAAATAACCGATGTGGTACTAAACTTTCACATAAAAGAAAAACAACTAAATTCAACAAAATAAACTAAAAAACAAAATAACTAAAACCAAAGTAAGGTGGCATGCCTTCGTCTAGTGTAGACTCAGATCAAACGACGTGATGTCCTCATCAGATTGTGATCGTTATTGAGAATCACTCTAAGCGTTTGATTGAATGGTTCCTCAAATTACCATTGGGTGTTGAGAGTCTAGAGATTCTAATTTTTACCTCTATCAAAAAGGTAAAAGAAAATATTTAATGTTAAGGTATGGGTTAATTGATAAGATCCTTGCCAGATTCGAGAGAATCAAAACTGTTATTTGAATTCAAATGTGTTTATTATGTAGCTAATCAAAAGTTAAAGTTTTAAGAAATTTGACCCAGTTGTGACCCCAAAATACTTGCGACCTTGCAATTCATGGGTGGTTGACATTTTTATGTCAAAAATTTGCTCTCAACTCGCTTGTAAAATTTGGATTATCTAGTGTTCAACTTTTTGTACTTACCATTAAATGCAACAAATTTGCATTTGTTCCATGGTTCCTATTATCCTATATTTATTTTAGCGGACAAAATCTTTACTCCTTGCAACTTTTAGAGTTTTCAAATTTGGCTTTTATTCTCACTAGGATAGGAATTACTTAGGGTGGAATAATTCATATAATATCATCTCAAGACTTCTTTTGTTTTATGGGTGTTGTGTTGGAGAATAGATGGCTTAACCTAGCATAAGGTTGGTTTGTTGTTTACTTAGATATAAAATATAGGAATTACATAAATGGCCTTGAACTCTTTGATATTCCCTCAAGCTGGAGCATAAATATTAATCATGTCCAACTTGTTACAATTTTTTTCTCCTCAGCAATGCCTTAATGAAGATATCACCAATCGAACCACTGGAAGTAACATATAAAGTCACTATCCTCTTTGCCATCACTACATCTCTAATGAAATAACAATGCACTTTAATATATTTTATCCTCTCTTGATAAACTGGATTGTTGGCGATATGCATTGTAGCTTAATATAACAATACATTATAATAGATTGAGGACATACTTCAACCACCTTATAGAAGAGACTGAACCCAAATCTCTCACATGCAATTTGAGCCATATCCTAGTATTGTGCCTCGGTCATAGACCAAGCAACAACATTTTGTTTCTTCTCTAGGTGACTAGATTAACACCAATAAAATTACAATAACCGCTAATGGAATGTAGATCAAGTAGATGTCCTACAGCTCCTGCCCAATCAGCAATAGAAAAACCAACACAACAAGATGAGCCAAAGGTAATACAAACCTTTGCTAAAGCAAACCTTAAGTTTCCACAGGATACGATAGTCAACACTTCAATGAAGCTAACATAGATTTTGCATCTAACATCTCAATACTCTCACAACAGAAGTGATGTTTGGTCTAGTAATCGTGAAATCAGTAAACTTCGCAAGGAGTTGCCGAATGCCGATAATGACTAGGGTCATCAAGATTCTGATCAAATCGAATCATAGGATGCATTGGAGTGTTAGCAAGATTAGATCCCAACATATCGATATCTTCAAACAGATTAGTACGATACTTTTATTGAAACAAAGGAAGGCCTTTTTAAAAGACCGAGCAACCTCTATCCTAGAAAAGTATTGCAAGCTCCCAACATTTTGGTTTCTTCAAGCAGCTTGGTATGATACTTTTGTTGAGACAGAGGAATGCGTTTAGAAGATTGAGCAACCTCTATCCTAGAAAAGTATTGCAAAACCAAGATCCTTCATATAAAATGAAAAAACTCAAATATTACTTCATATGAGTAATCTTATCATGATAATCTCTGGTCACAACAATATCAACATAAACAATGAGAACAATAGCACTAGCAGACGAACAACACATAAACATGAAGTGATTAGTGACACTCTGCTTCAGTCCATACTAAGCAACCAGAGTACTGAACTTGTCAAAACAAACTTTTTGGATTGCTTCAAACCACAACTAGGTTTCCTGTGCTCTGTACACTTTATGAGAGCCCTCTCAAGTTACCATCTCAGAAAGCATTCTTAAAATCTAGTTGATGCAGTGGTCATTGATTGACCACTCTTGCAGATAAAAGAATCCGCCTAGATGAAAACGAGCCACATGAGAGAACGTTTCTAAATGATTGACGCAAGAGGTTTGTCCTTTGGCATCCAAGTGGGCCTTTAATCTCTCTGCTTGTCCGTATGCATCCAACGACAACCAACAACATGCTTTTGGGAGATAGCAATTCCCATGTTTTATTCTGATTAAGACAACTGTTTATTCATCCACAACAATTTTTCAGACGGGATCCAGTAAGGCATCATGATAATAGTTGGGAACAAAATGCATGAAAGTGATACAAAAGCAGAATAAGACATAAATGAGAAAAAGACAACATTAGCGATGGGATGTTTAATGCAAGTAACGTTGATAAACCTCAAGTGGTGGTTGCACTTGTGCATGCGATATCATAAGTAACTGGACATTCACATGATCAAAATTCAAAAGTAGTAGCAAGAGAAAAATATGATGCGTTTTTGGAGAGGGTGATATCAAACAACGATTATCTTGTGGCTGTGATAAAAACCTACAATGCCATGGGATCTAGTTTGTCATGCCATCTCTAACACATGAATAAAACAAAGACATCAAAATACTTTCAGGGTAAATTAAACAATAGATGATTCATACGAATATAAAATGGTGTGTTGCACTCAGTATAGAAGGACCACTATTAATCAAATAATAGGTAGTTAAAATCGTATCACCCCAAAAATACTTTAGAACTTGCATGTGAATCGTAACTATTCAAGCAACATTAAGTGACACTTTTTGTGCTTAGCAATAACATCCTGTTGTGGTGTATGAGCACAAGAGATCTGATGAATAATACCATTAGTGCATATTTTTCAGAGCATTATTAGATCCTAAAATTTTAATAAAACAAATAAATTGATTTTCAATATCTTTATGAAACATTTTTTGAAATTATATTTCGTTAAAAAACAACCATGTATTCAATAAAAGTTATAAAATATGAAAAATAAAACCTTGTTTTCGCTTAAGTCGATCCCAAATAACAGTATAAATTATGAACTACTTCAAATAGAAAACTACATCTTTTATTCTTGTAGAAACTAAAGAAATGTGATGTTTGTCTAACTGACACGATTCACACTCCAATTTTGAGACATATCTTGAAGGAAATAACAAATTTATTGACCTAAGAGACGCCTGACCTAACTGATATTGCCAAAAATAAAGGAACCTTTCTGACACAACTACATTACTCATTAAGATCATTACGGTCATCGCCCCCCCACCACCCCCCCAACCCCCCAAAAAAAAAAACAAAACAAAACAAAACACACAGCCACCCACCCACCCATACCCACGCACCCCAACCGCCTTCACGTGAAGGTCCTGAAACACATGATGATGGAGAAAATGTCATAGAACATTTCAAGTTTTAGTTAATTGACTAATAAGCAATAGATTAAATAGAGCGCCACTAATATGATGAACATTTGATAAAGTAATAGATGAAGTAGGAGTAATAATGCTAGTGCTAGTAATGATCTTAGATTAAATAGAACACCATTAATATATTGAACATTTGATAGAGTAATAGATGAAGTATGAGTAACAATGCTAGTAATAAACTTAGAACTACCATCACTAAAGAAAATGGAAGACTCGGAAATACACGGGCTACATGCAGAAGACAACGAAATTTATCAGTCAAGTGAGTGGAGGCTTCAGAATCAATTACCCAAGAAGTAGAGGTACTTGCTAGGCAAGATATACCTGGATAAGGTAAAGTATCTATATCTGAAGTAGAGGCAGGATCATCTTCTTCAATGAGAAGTTCTACTATGCCTTGGTGTGAGTAACAAAGCCAACAACTGAGGAGAATGTGTAATAGAGTCTTGTGTCGTAGATTGAGAGGCAAAAGGAGGTTGATCCAGAACCCTCTAGCAAGTAGACAGAGACAAAGTTGGTTTGCCATGTAACTCACAAGCATTTATGATGTAAAACCACCTGGATCGCAATCACCTTCAAATCGAATCAAGATTTAAATTGAGAAAAAAGATAAAAGTTGGGTTTCCACCCCTTACGCGGGCTTCTCACCCAAAACTCGAGAGCAAAAGAGACTCAAGAATTACCAAATAATTTGTGGAAGTTTTTTTTATCATTCAATAATTCCAACAAGATAGTCTAGGGGGCCTTATATAGGCTTTACAAAAAGAACTACTGGGAAATAACCGATGTGGTACTAAACGCCCACAAAGGAACACAAATACAACTGAAACACTTACTATAAATAAAGCTGAAACAAAATACTAAATAATCAGCTAAGACATGAAGAGATAAATAGGAGCTGCGTGATGTCCTCATCAATTCTCTCGGGGTGGGAGGAACTCGACCCTGTCGAATGAGGACTCTCCTCACGAAGTATCTCAATCGGGCCAAGGTGGTGGTCGTGACAGCAGCAAGGGTACATCATGTCGAGACCATGGTGGCGGAGGAGGAGCTGGTCTCCATGGCAGACCGGTGGTGGAAGATAGCAGCACGATCAAGGAACAGGGAGTAGAGTGAGGTGCATCATCCTGGCTGAAAACGGAGTCGATACCAGGATCCCACGGGCTATCCAACTCGTAAGCAATCACCCTGTTATCAACTGTAAATTCCTGCAAAATACTATATGGGTATGCAGCAAATTTGTAGGGTTTATTGCAAATTGCTATCAGCCTAGTGATATCATCAGTATGTGCAACAGGCAGATGCAATGCAGTAGGTATTCTAAACATGACTCCTAATGATGAGAGAATGAGAGACATAATATGCCTGGAAGGACACACATCTAACGATGGAGGTATATGGGACTCGGACACAAACTCCAAACAACCCGAGAAAGAAGTATTAGAAACCAGTTGCTGGACCTTGGCAAGAAATTCAGGTGACTCCCCAAAAGATGAATTGATAGGAATAACCATAAAACTAGGTTCAACACAAGGAGACTCGAATGACTGATTAGGCACAGTGGGTATATTAGGCTCAACTGTTTCGTCCACGTCATCATTGGCACTATCAGAAGACATGTGAATTTCATCAATAACCTGTGTGACAGGATCAACGGCTATGTCTTCAATTATGTTAATAGTTTGAGAAGAGACTTGGTCATCCTTAACAGCCTTCGAATCGTCAACTTCATCAGTGGGCACAGTTCTAAGATGTTGACTCTCTGAGGGGCACTGATAATTATAATGTCCATAGCCCTTACATTTAGAACATTTGACCTTGGCATTGACCAGCGTCTTGAAAGTCAGGTCCAATCTTAAGGCCACATCAAAGGCATCTTCAACGGTGTCTAGGTCATAGGGGCCAGTAATCATAGCATGTTTTATTTTAGGCCGTAAACCCCAAATAAACCTAGTTAGAGTCTCAGAAGGGTGCTCTCTCACTTCACTACGAAGGGTTAAGTCCTTGAATATGGTAATGTACTCATGAACGGACATATGACCCTGATGGAGATTGTGTAGCTGGTCTAAATGAGAGTTCATATAATGCTGATTAGTCATGATGACTCAATCAAGCAGGCAGATGCAGTGAAGAGCCTTAAAGTCAATTAAATTAAATGTATGCACTAAACAAAATTCCCTAAAGTTTAAGGCTCAAATGTAAATAAAAATGCATTCCTAAAATGATGCAAAGATGCAACCACTAGATCGAAGCAAAATAGCATTTCTACCAACAAAATATAGCAATCCGTATAGTAATTGCAAGTAATCAACAGTTAACGAATTAGGTCAAGCTGTGATATCACCTGAGGTGGAGTCGTTCACGCCTGGGAAGGCGACCGTAGATCAGACCTGAATGAGACTGTTGTAGGCGCGTAGTACTGGTCGTCACGAATCCACTGCCTCGAAAACGGGTCAATTCGGACTTGAAACGGACCCTGAATGACCGTTTAAGTGATGCTGTGATTCTGGGCTGAGTCTGAACTGAGTCTGGACGAACTGGATCTGGGCTGAGTCAACTCAGTGGGCTAACCCGATTGCTGACATCAGCAGTGACGTCACTGAAGTGGATCGGGTTGGGTTCAGGTTATAACCACTCAACCCGTCTAAATCCGGACCCGCAACCCGCTATGACTTTTCTTAAAACCCAAATGGGCTTAAAATGGGTCGGTTGGGCTTGGATCTGGCCCAACCATTTAAGCCAAGCCCATTTAAAGGTCTGAAGCCAAGCCCAATAAAACAGGGGGAATTTGGACTCAAGCCCAGCCCAGTAAGCCTCTGGGTTGGTTTATAAACAACAGGTTTGATTTAATTCTCACCCGCACACCCAATTCCTCACTTCCTCCATCGTTCGCGGGCGCAGCTAGGGCAAGGGTGCGGCGGCGACCTGATGGCGTTCACCGACGAGGCTCCCACGGCTGTGCCCGTACCCGCTTTCTCTCTCTTATCCGCTCTTCTCCTGCTCGATCTGCCCTAGCTAGGGCTGAGAGTGTGGCGCCGGCGGCGCTGTGGCAAGGCGAAGGGGACGTCGGCGACAGCAGTGGGAGCACCTGAAATTGGCGCCGAAGAAGTGAAAGCGACGGCCTGAGGAGATGGCCCGGCAGTGGCGATGACGGAGGAGACGGCGGCGACTGAGGAGCAGTGGGAGACGGCGGGAGTTTGGACGTCGATGGGAACACGGCGAGGTCGCGGTGAAGGCGACGACGGCACGAAATCCTTGCGGCGATCTGATTTGTTAATCAAAGGCGTTGGCAAGGCGGATCGGGTGGTTTGACCTCACAGTCGAGCTCGCAAGGCACTGTCAAGCTCGCCTGAGCTCCGGAGTGGCTTGCGGTGCCGGATGCAGATCGTGGCGAAGGCACGGCGAAACTGGAGACCCGGTCACGGCGGTGCTCCGGCGACTGGGGCCGTCGGAGAAGAACAGGCGTTGGTGGGGACAAGCGGTGATCTTGGTGGAGCTCGGATTGGGTGGCGACGCTCCGATCTAGTATCGTCGAGACCCAACGGTGTCCGGTAAGGCGCTTGGACGTCGGTAGAGCTCCGATCGAGGTTCAGATCTGCCCCGACCTGCTCTTTTCTGCTCTGGTGACAAAGAATCGAGCTTCTGGAAGCTCCGACGAGCTTATGGGGAGGGCAACGTGGATCTGGAAATGCCGGTGGCGGCGTTTGCTTGATGGTGACGTGGGAGGCGGCGGGAGGTGGCGTGGTTGGATCGTTGAAGGCGGCGGAAGATGAACAGTGCAGCGACGGCGGCGGAAAACAGGGCGGTGGATGGTGGCGGCGGGAATTGATGGCCTGTGAGAGAAGATGAACAGTGGGGATTTGAAATTATCAGGGAATTTCGATGAATTTTCGATGATGAATTTTTTTTTTCACTGTAATAATTTTTTTTTTTTTTGAAACAGTGTAATCTTTTTTTTTTTTTTTTGAATGGATCTGGAATAGACCTAGGGTTTGGAGACTGAAAAATATTTGAAAAAAGAAAAAATTTTGAAGGGGATTGAAAACCGGTGATCTGATACCAAAATGATGTAAAACCACCTGGATCGCAATCACCTTCAAATCGAATCAAGATTTAAATTGAGAAAAAAGATAAAAGTTGGGTTTCCACCCCTTACGCGGGCTTCTCACCCAAAACTCGAGAGCAAAAGAGACTCAAGAATTACCAAATAATTTGTGGAAGTTTTTTTTATCATTCAATAATTCCAACAAGATAGTCTAGGGGGCCTTATATAGGCTTTACAAAAAGAACTACTGGGAAATAACCGATGTGGTACTAAACGCCCACAAAGGAACACAAATACAACTAAAACACTTACTATAAATAAAGCTGAAACAAAATACTAAATAATCAGCTAAGACATGAAGAGATAAATAGGAGCTGCGTGATGTCCTCATCAATTTATCAACAATGTGGTTGGTCTTATGATGAGTACACCTGCATGTGACTTTCCATAGCAACACGCAGAATCACAACCCTAGAACCACCACAACCATGGGGAAGATCACAATCTCTAACAGTATCTTGTCCAACAGAGAAGAACATGACATAACTCTTACTGAGACCCAACGGCTGAGATAACCTACAAGATGCATTGTCAAGGATTGGAATATCCCCTTCACCAGCAAGAAACTTTCCTCATAGTGGCTTCAGAGTAATACTCAAATCGGACAAAAAATTGCATATAGCTCATCCTGCTGCCTCTTAAAAGTCTTTCGATCATCATTAAGAGGTTGATAGCGGTTAAGTTTATCTATCATCCCATGCTCTTGAAGTGGTTGGTAATACTTGTATAAGCTATTGTCTCCTTCCAAAGAATATCCTTACAGACCTTGAAGATCCTCAATGCTTTTTCTTTTTCATAGAATAAGTGTTGTGAACCTCATCCCATATCTCTTTGCACTGTTCAAGAATATTAAATTAGTATAAACTGATTGTTATTCCATAACCAGGTCATCACAAGATAGATATCACATTCCCATTCTCCAACAACTTTCCTGGTAGTTTTTTCATTAGTGAATGATGATTGTCCAGAAATAATCATTCTAGTTTCCCTTTCACACCAAGGAATGCCCTTACAAGAAGTTCTTCCTGTTCAGTTTTACTGTAGTGATTTGAGTACGCACAAGATCACACACAATTTTGATCTCAGCCATGTATACATATAAACCGAAGAATCAGGAAGGGGAAAACCAGAAGAACCAAGGAAGAATTGGAACAATTTCTTTTTACTGCATGTTCTATTTTGCTGCAGGTTTTATATTTCTTTAAATCAGATCTGATTTGTCATCAGATCAGAACAAATCTCATCTGCTGTGATCAGAACAAATCTGATTTGAGATAGATTTGTGGAAGGGATGTGTGGACGGGTGAAATAGAAAGAGAAGAGAGAGGAGCAAGATGTGGAGAAGAAGAGGGATGGTGGATGGGTGGGCGTGTGAAGTGTTTTAACTTTGATTATGGATGGCCATGTAAAAATCAGCAACTTGTCACCAGATGCTTAGAACTTAGCTATAAAATACGTGATGCAGTGGCAAGGGACTAGGCTTGCTCATAATGTCAAAATGTTTTCAGAATCAGAATAGTATTATTACATGAGGGCTCCAATGGGTAGTTTAACTTGAATAAATTCACGCATGTCAAAAGGGTATAAAATGGCAATAATATTATTAACTTTGCGGGACTAACAAAAGTTAGAGGTGGATCCATTATTTAAATGAAGGGTAACTATGTTTGGGGATGTTTTTGAAGAAGGATTCTCCAATTGTATTCTGTAGCCATTCCTTCCAAGTTGGAAGTGAGTGAGTCCTCTCGGGCCGCCAAGTGAGCTCTCAATTTATCACATATTGCCAAATTTATCATTGAATTCATCTAGTAATTCTCTTATTGAAATCGATAACATCTTATTTACATTTTTAAATTTCCAATCACAAATATTATCTGTCATCAGCATGGTTTCATCATTGGGTTCAACAAAGGAATGTTTGTGTCAGACTCAGCAGCATTTGTGGCACTATCTTATAACTAGGCATCCAATACTGCCTCGTTTTGTTCAAATAATTTTGTGGGTTTCCATATTTTCTGTATGCACGTGGACTTACCCAATAGTATTTTGACCGTCTAGACTCACTCATTTTGTTCAAACAGTTTGATGGCTGTCATATTTTCTTTCTGCACCTGGAATTATAGTATTTGTGGACAATTGCGCTCGCTCATTCTGTTCAAACATTTCAATGGTTTTCATTTATCTAGTTGAGCCTGCTAAGATACTACGAGTAACCTTGATCACTAGCTTCTGTTTTCCAGGCTCTCTTGAGAGATATAATCCTCATATTTATCATCCCTTTTGATATGATCAATAAAACCATAATTTATACAAGTACTGCATACCTTTTTCAGCAGATGAGAAACCCCATGATTTTTTTCTCTTAACCAAGATTTAGCAGCATTCACCACTGATTGCATTGGATTCAGTAGTTTCAATTTATGTTGGCATCCATAAAACACGTTGCGCTTTGATGCAGGCAAATCCCTATTATGACTTTGAGGAAGTGATAGACTCAGATGAGGAGCTGGACTTGATCTCCATGGACAACAGCTCATCGCTTGATCCCATAACCGACATCCGAGCAAATTAAATCCTTGTGATATTAATGTATATCTGTGTTCTTCTTTTGGTGTGCTTAAATTTATATTTATAAACGTGTTAGCTTTTTTTGTTTCACATTTGCTGCTGTTCCAAGTGTAGGAAAGGATCAACATATTACCTGGTGTATTGTACAATCTCTTGGGAGCTCATGGTCCCTTTCGTCTCCTATTTTCGTCTTACTTTTTGTTAAGTATACTGGTTGCAGCCCTTTGAATGTTGTAGAACAACTGTACCCTTGGCTGTTACCCGTATTTTGTACGGATATCATTGTTTTGTACTTGAGGTATTAGCAAAATAAGGTTGTGTATACAAACATTTAAATTTTTCTCAAATGCAACCAAGTGTGTATCTTTCAATTTTAAGGGCTATTCGCCTTGAAAGTGCGCGGCATCTGTAGAAATGACAATGATTCAGTGCTTTAATTCAGCTGCAGTGTGCAGTATTTGCTTTTGAATACGACGACTGTGTGGCAAGGATGTAGAGTACGTGCGTAGTCTGGATACTTGTTAGACTTAACCCGATACGGATCTTGAATGCCCTTGATTAAAGCTTGAACAGAAACACATTGTTATGTGATCTGAGCTTGACATTTTACCCAATCCTAAGCTACATCTAAAATAGGTTTATCGTTATTATCATCATCGTCGTCGAGCAAAATGATGATGCTATGAAGATTTCATGGAAAGATATTTATCCAAATCTTATGTCGACTTCTCGTTCAAGTAACTTTGAAGACCAAGTGAGTTCCTCTAAAGTCTTAAATTCCAGGGAAAATTTTGCAAGAAACAGAAGAGAGACAGAAATATGTAGCTCAAAGTAACGTCATAGCAAAACTTGAACAAGAGAAAACTATAGGAGACAAGCCTGTAATCAATAAACTAAGTCCGGTAATGAGTGGGCCCCACATTGCTTTGAAGCTTTTGGATAACTCCGAAGTCCAAATAGAAAAACAAAGCAACAACAAAAAAGTTGATCCAACTTGGTAAATTTGGATTCATGTGTGTGGGTGGCACATATATATTATAAGAGCGACAATCTCACGTGTGTGAGTGACACACATATTATAAGAGAAATAATCTCGCATTGATATGTGATAAAATGTAAGAAAAGATTGAAAGATTTAAAAATTTGTAATCTGAAATTTGACATATTTACGTGTTCTAACGGTTAACTCTCTTATAATATAACACTTGATGGAGGTCAATCCCAACAAAACACCATCCTTGATCTTTCTTTTCCTCTTTTTTCTTCTCTCTTCCCTCAAAACTCTGAGTTTTTCCCGTATCTTCCCTCTGCTTTCTCTCCTCGATTCCGATTCTGATTCCGATTTTGATTCTGATCCTTCTCGTCCACCCACCCACACCTACATCCGTCATCTCTTTCAACAACAGACCCAGCAGAAGGTTCCCCCCTGCTTGCAGTGGGGAAAAAGTACAAGGGGACGATGATGAGGGAGGAGAAGCTGACGGAGATGATCGAGAAGAAGGTGGCCAAGGCCATCGAGGCCTGCGACGGCGACGACAACTAGGCCTCGGACGGCTGAAGGGTCGCCTGGGACGAGGTGGAGGAGGTCAGCCAGGCCAAGGCCCATCTCCGGGTCGGCTGGCCGAGAGCGACGTCGACCCCCTCGAGTCCTTCTGCGGCGAGAACTCCGAGACGGACGAGTGCAGCGTCTACAATGACTCTGACTGATTGACCCCCCATCATCATCACCATCACCATCATCCCCATCCATGCAATAATTAAGTGGTAGGGAGAGAAGTAAAAGCAAGCATTGTTAGTTGCGTTAAAAGTGATGTAATAGGTTGAAATGGTTCAGGAGCAGTGCAGTGCTGTACGTATCCGAGTACATTATCCGATAATGTAGTGCAATTTTGGATAACATCAACCTATAATTGACAGCTTCCAAATGTATTTGCTAATCATATATCCCTCAAAAAAACTGAAGCAAAAGTATTTCATCCTTTTTTCCTTCTCTTTTCTTTTTTTCTTTTTGAATTTGAAATTCGGCAATGATTTTTTATTATTCTACATGAATTTGAGAATTGAGATTCATGATGGTTGTACTCAAGATTTTGCAATGAGTTTTTTGAGTGCGTTTAACTATCATGTCCTTTGAATTCAGTAAACTATATTATCGGTAATCGTGGGCAGCGGTGTTCTTGTAGTTTTACTTCTCTACTTGGATTATAATAGGGATAGAAAAGACTTTCGTGTGATAAAGAGATTGTGCTTATTAAAATAGTGAAGGGTAATTTGGTTAGATTTTGTGTATTACATTGGTTTTGATATAAACACAACTACACTATCAAATATGTTGAATTAAGCTTTAAAAGCTTACACATTGTCCCGTTGAACCTAACATTGTAATTTTTTTTTATTAAACGAGACACGTTTAGAACAAGTGACCGTCTTAAACTTAATATTTTTGAAAATAAATTCCACCACCATCGCATCCTCCTCCTGCATCACCAACCCCCCCCCTCCCCCCCCCTCCTCTCTTCCTTCTCTTCCAATTCAAACCTATCACCATCATCGCCACCACCTCCATCTCCGTTCTCGCCTAAAACTCAATATCATCATCACCTCCTCCTCCTCCACCACCTAGCAGGACCACTACTTTCTCATTCACATCCTCCTAAAACCCACCGCTAGCAGGATCACCACTTTCTCATTCACCTCCTTCTCAATCCACAACTACTATCACTTTCTTTACTTTCATCATCACCATTTAACCCAAAATCTTTCTTAAAGTGAGCCCTAACTTACTTTAAATCCGTATTCTCCTCCCTTCTCTTCATTTCATCATCACAATAATCACGACAGCCTCTTTATCCTCTCTACTGCTTAGAGTTTATTTAGAAGAAGTGTTATGATATAACACAACAAGAGAAAACACCGAGAGACTCGGCAACGGAAATGTGAAAGCGATCTATCCATTAGCAAGCAATAAAATTAATCACCAAAAACACAAAAATTTAATGTGGTTCAACTAGATGTGCCAATGTCCATGCGAAAGAGGGGGAAAACTTTATTGAAAAACAGAGAAGAAAATTATAAAAGTTATAAGAATCTCTTTCTCACACACATAATTCTCAATGGTGGATAGCTTGATTTTTCATTTGACTTATTCTTTAAAGATCACCCCTAAGGGATTTTTATAGACTCATAGGATCACATTAGTCCTTCACAAACTCCAGCAATATGAACAATGCCACCTTAGAGAAAAAGGAAACTTTAATTGAACTCGAACAGGAATCAGAGCCAGAAAAAACTGCCAGAAACACCGATCAGTCAACTACTCTGGCTAGGTAGTCGACTATCCTGCTTACTAGTCAACTGATCCAATATATTAGTCGATTAATCCGAGATTTCTTACTCTCTGTTGAGTCACAATCAACTATACTGCATACTATTAGTCGACTAGACTGTACAATAAGTCGACTTGACTGTTAACAACAACCAACTTATCTGGTGCACAAACTATGCACATCTTCTCGTGCATATTCGTTCTAGATCTCTGAAGCTTGTAACAAATCTACCTTAACCTAATTTTCTTCAATGAATGCACAAACTATGCACATCTTCTCGTGCATGTTCGTTCTAGATCTCTGAAGCTTGTAACTCCTCTACCTTAACCTATTTTTTCTTCAATGAATTTGAGGTACCCAAAACTAACAATCTTCACCTTGACTTACATTCATAGAGTCCCCTTGTAGAAATTAGCCTCCACATCATTCATCGATCTTTCTCCCCCCTTTTGTGATTTCACATAGCTCCCTCTAAAGAGCCCCTTCTCTACTTTATCTTTAGAGAACATGGATTAATTTCAGAGATACTATAAACTTCTCCATCGGGATGATCTCTGTCATCATATCGGCTGGATTATTGTTTGTACCGATCTTTATCAAGTTGATCACCTTGTCATTTATGACCCATTGATATATCTTGTGATACCTTACATCGATATGCTTCGTCTGCTTATAATACCTATGGCTCTTAGCAAGATGAATAACACTTTGACTGTCGCAGCGAGCCTGAACTGAATCCTGTGTGATGCCAAAAATCTTAACCAATCCTCTCAACCACAAGGCTTCATTAGATGCCTCAACTGTAGTCATGTATTCTACCTCTGTTGTTGAAAGAGCCACCGTGTCTTGCAATTCCGCTTCCAACTGGATGCACTCAACTATAGTAAATATATAGCCTGTCGTAGATCTTCGTTGATCAAGATCTCCTGCATAATTTACATCAATATAGCCTTGCAATATCTCAGGCTTCTCTATTTTCAATCTCTGAAACTCCAAGCCTAATCTCGATCCTTCATAGATATCTTTACTTCACTGCTTTCCAGTATTGCTTGCCTGGATTCAACATGAACTGACTTATTATACTAAATACATAGGCTAAGTCAAGCCCAATGCAGATCATAGCATACATGAGTGATCCCATCACACTAGCATATGGTACTCGAGATATCTCTTCCTTCTCTTTCAGTGATTATGGACACTGTTTGGAGGATAATTTGAAGTGACCTGCCAAAGAGTAGTGACCGGTCTTACTTCTTCCATGTTGAACTGTTCTAACACTTTTAGAACATAGTTCTCTTGGGATAGTCAAAATTTGCCTGAATTTGTCTCGAGTGATCTTTATACTTAAGATCTTCTTGGCTTCTCTCAAATTCTTCATGTCGAATTCTCTCTTTAGTTGAACTTCAATCTTCTAGATATGTACCTTATTTTTTGTAGCAATCAGCATATCATCCACATACAACAAAAAATATGACAAATTATTATACTTCTGCTTGAAATAGACACAACTGTCATACTTACATCGGGTACACTTGGCATCGAACCATTCGTTCCACTGACTGGGAGACTGTTTAAGTCCGTAGAGGGACTTCTTGAGAAAACACACTATATTTTCTTGTCCTTCCTGAATGTACCCTTCATATTGCTTCATGCATATCCTCTCCTCTAGCTCACCGTGCAGAAATATTGTTTTGACATCCAACTGCTCCAACTCTAAATCAAACTGAGTTACTATCACCAATAATATCCAAATAGATGTATGCTTGACCGCTGGAGAGGAGATCTCATTGTATTCAGTACCCTCCTTCTGAGCATATCTATTGGCAACTAACATTGCTTTGTACTGCTCATTGTCCTTCTTACAAAAAACTCATCTGTAACCTATCGCTTTGGAATCCTTTGAAAGATCCACCAACTTCCATGTTTGATTTCTATCCAAAGTTCATCTCTTGTTCTATGACTGTAATCCACTTATCACTATTATCTGACTCGATCGTCTCCTTGTAACTGTTAAGATCTCCTGTTTCTGTTACTAATGCAAATGAGACATGATCATCTTCCTAGCCATATCTTGTTGGTGGCGCCGAAACTTTGTCTGACTGCCTCAATAGTGTAGGATATTGCTGAGTAGCCTCCTGATTGTCTCTAACTGAATATGAGGAGTTTTCATCTGACCCATCAGGCATTTTAGGGGCATATGAAAACTTAATCTTCTTTACCTCAGAATCTGCTGAACTGTCTAGAGTCCGTCTTGCATCTCATCTTCCGTCTCTGACCATTCTTGTAATATTGATTTTTCATCGAAGACTAAATCTCTACTGGTAAAAACACTCTTTGTCTAAGGATCCCAAATTCTAAAATCATTGACTCTTTTGGTGAACCCGATGAATGTACATATCTTAGATTTGGACTCCAGTTTGTTCTTTTTCTGACTATCAACCAAATTGTACACCAAGCAATTCGTAAGGTTGAATCTCCATAGACTCTTCTTTTCATATCTCTTTTGAAATATAAAGATCAATGGTTGTAAATAGTGAACTGTTTACTAGATGGCATGCATAACTCACCGCCTGCCCAAAATTCTTCTGACATATCTGTTTGTAACCTTATACTGCGGCATGCTCTGTAAGTGTCCGATTCATGCACTCTGCTACTTTATTCTATTCTGATCACCCTGAATAATAATGTCCCGATCCTGCGGGTACATGGACACTCCTGTGAAGTATATATACAGGGCAAAAATACGTCACATATGTATGCTAAGCATCAATACAATACAAGAGTCAGAGTACAGAAGTATGTGGTATTATACATTTTAACAGAAAGTACAAGTATTCAGTTATCACAGGCTGCGACATAACATTACATGGATATAGTATCACCAAGAGGTGCAAAATAATAGATTACAAGGTATGAACAATGCAAATGGATGCTCACAAGCTGTACAAAGGGATCTCGAGAGGAAGTCAAGAGGGGCGGGTAGAGAAAGAACTACAACTGGTCCACTCGCTCCGCAAGAAAGACCTGGTCTTCCACGAACAAGTCCACTATGCTTCTACTGTGTGCTCTGAGATATGGACATGCAAGTACAGGGTTATCTGAAAGCATCCAAAGGAGAATGCAAAATGAAGCCAAGTAGCGTGCACAAGTAAGCACACATGTACAGGATCAAAGTGACGTGGCTCAATCATGCAAGTACAGGCAAGTCACACAAAGCGATATAAAAGTAAATAAATCCAAGAGAATAGAAAATCAAGAGTTTAGTACTGAACACAGAGGCAGGGTATCATGCAAGAGGCGAGCAAGGTACTTTAATAACACACAATAATAACAATCAGTATCATTTATTATTTTAATCATTCCCTTCCAGTGTCCCATACCACTGGCAGTTCATACTAGACTCTGTAATCTAGCAGAACCAATTCAAACCATGGCACCCAGATACCATTATCCGAACGAAAGAGACCGAATAATATACGTTCCTGACATCATCATTGTTGAGTTATTAACATCAAGTCCTAGGAAATTACTCGTGTACTCAAGCATGCAAGTACAAGCCCGTAAATAAGAAAGTGACGTAATCTAGTACAATAGCTTAGAAAATCATACTTAGTGAAACAGAGTGCTTAACTCGAATCATACAAACATGAATTGGTGAACTATAATACCATGTAAAATATATGCATAAGTAAATTAATGTGCTAAATTTGAGTTATTCAATAATAATAATCAGTACCGTCTGATATTCTAATCATTCTCATGCCAGTGTGCCATACCACTGGCAGTCCACACTAGAGCTCGTACTCCAGCGGAACTCATTCGAATATGATATATGAGTACCCATATCCGAACGAAAGAGTCACCAAATATTACATGTTCCTAATATCATATTTTTTGGTTATTAAATTATTATTATTCATCTGAGTCATATGTCTTGGTATGTGTCCCAGCGTCTCAGCACACATACATCAACTTATGAATAAGACGAGTTGTTATTAAAAATTGAGAGGGATATCAATGAACTATGTTTACAATGGGTCCCGTGCATACCCGGGACCACGGCCTAGGGTGTTCTGGTGTTGAGCCAGAGCATTTAAGTTGTCTGATTATTACAGATTTTAAGTTTATGCTTACTAATTTATGATTACTGGTTTACAGGGAGTAACATGAATATCATAGCAGAAGGAACATGAGTAATACAGGAGTACATGATATCAAGTGTATAACATGATAATGTTGTCAAGTCCTCATAAAAGAAATAATCATAAACAAGGCAAGTAATCAGTCAGGTGATAGGTGTTTGGTATCAGGTGGAGTACAATAATACAGGTAAATAAGCTATCAGGGGTTAGGTGTCAGGATACTGGGTGAAGTGCAACAATATAAGTAGTTACAGGATTACAACATCATGCCAGAATAGTATAAGAAAACATAACATCATGCAAAAATAATTTAAGAAAACATAACATGTCAGAGTAATATAAGAGAGCATAACATCGTGTCAGAATAATATAAGAAATATTTCAAGCTCTTCACAATCATAATATTAATAATTATAGATTAAGCTATCAAGAAAGTAAGCGGTGCTAGGCAGGGCTGGAGCATAGGTATGTCGTGTCAGCAGTGCACACGGCGAAGTTAGACTCCTGGCGAAGCTAACATACAACTCTAGGTGTAATCTGCACGATGAAGTTGACACTCGCGGCGAAATTGGCGTATGAACGCACAATAACGCTCACGACGAAGCCACACTCGCGGTGAAGCTAGACGCTCACAGCAAAGCGAGCGTATGAACGCTATGCTTATGCACGTGGCGAAGCCACGCTCGCGGCGAAGTTAAACACACACGACAAAGCAAACATATGAATGCTTTACTAACACATGTGGTGTCACTACGCTCGCGACGAAGCTAGCGGTAAAAGCGCTGAGTGCTAAGCTCGCCTGTTAGCGTAGCTAGAGAAACTTAGAGGATTTAACACTAGTATAGAATTGGACTTTCACGTTGTGCGTTTGGCGTCGGTTTCCGTAACACAATGACGTGAATTATAGGTAATGGAATTTTTATAATATATTAAAAAAACTTATGACATCGGTTCTCTAGAGAACCGATTGTTTTCCATTAATTTGCAAAGGGGAAAACTTACAATAAAAAGAGTTGAGGAGCTAAATTATAAGTATTCTTAAAAAGATTACAAGTAGATCTCCTCAGAGATTCTGGAGAAGTGTGCAGATAGGAGTCTGGTCAGCGCGCGACCACTTTGTCCCTTTGACGATGCGAGCGATGAGATTCCCTTCTCGCCTGGTTCGGGGAATCAGAGAACAGAAGGTTGGTAGAACCCTCTTCTTACTTCTCAAAACCGCCTTCAATTAGGAATTCCTTCTCGCCTGGTTCCGAAGATCCTTTAAGAAGAAAGTATTAGGGTATCAGCACCCTGAATAGAGAAGTAATTCTCTAAAACTCTCTGAATTCTTGTACGCGCGGTGCGTCGTGAAGAAGTCTCTGCTTGTGGAGTCTCTCTCTTTGCCGGGGGTCTCTTGCGCATGTGCCTGGTCTTCCCTCCTTGTGCCCCTGGTGGGCTATTTATAAGGAGAGCAAGGGTATAATTGTCCCTTGAAAATATAGAAATAGATTGAATCAAATTTATTTAAATCTGAAAAGTAGCCTTGCTGCGAGGTTAGGATCAGCTTCTGCGAAGCTAGAAATGGCAGGTCGGTTGATCCTCTTGATCCGTTTTGATTCTTTCCATATAATTGAAAGATCTCTCCTTATCCTCTTACTCGTTTTAGAAGAGTCAAGAGATTGTGACAATCAACTGTCAAATTTGATCTCAGATTTGATCTTGATTGGATTTGATCTTGATCCCGATTAGATCTGATCTCATCTGGAGATTTGATTGGTCAAAGGTTGACCATAGTAGACCAGCAGCGGTGCTGCCCGCTTTGAACTTATAGCGGAGCTGGAGGCAGTATCTAGCGAAGTCAGAAGACAGCTCTTCGGCGGAGCTAGATGTCGTCTGTGGCGAAGCTACCGCATACCCTTTCTGCACAGTTGCGTGTGGCTTCAGGCGGAACTAACTCTCTCTACGGAGTTGCGCTTCAGCAGTTCAGGCGAAGCTATAAGTTAGCTTCCTTGAATGGCTTCAAGGCGAAGTTGGATGATCTTAGCCTCTTAGGCGAGGCTATCCCTTTGGGCTCATGTGATGCTAAGTGCTAGCATCTTAGACCTGCTGAGGTCTATTTAGAGACAATCTGGGCTCACTGTCTGCTTGATGGATCAGTGGAGTCCAAGTTGCTTCTTTGTCCCTCGGAGATGGGTAAAAACTGATCGTCAGCTTGTCTGTCACTCGTCTTTTGTAAATGTCAACAAGTTTAGACTTCGGGCCAGTAAGAATCTTGTCTTTTTTAAGTGTCAACAAGACCCCCTTCAAAGTTTTTGAAAGTCTGCAATGACTCAGACTTTGAATTGCTTTGATCGGTGGTATGTGAAGTACGAACGTCGCCATGGTGGTTGAGTTCAGCTTCGCTTTCAATCCTGCTTTGGGATAAGTTCGCCGAAGAATCATGTATATTCGCGTCTGGGTAGCTTCGCGTCTGGGCTTCCTGGAATAAGTTCGCTTCTGGAATATCTTTTTTCTTTCCCAAGGCCAGCTGCTGTGGGTCAATCACGAGAAGGATTACTCCTTTTTCGAGGTCAGAATGACTTCTCTCGCATTAATCGAGGGAGATATTCTTCCCTTACGCGTTTCCGAGGGAGGATATTCCCTTTTTCAAGGCGCCATAAATGCCTTTATGAGGGAGACACTTCTTCCTTTGCACGGTTCCAAGGGAAACCGTTCCTTTTCTTAAGGCTCAATAAATGCCTTAAATGCGCTCGTACTTCCACGCTTGAGGCGGCAGTGCTCAGGCCATGAGGCCTATAAATAGGACCCTGAGGTCCTCTGAAGAGAAGTGATCTACTCTTCTTCTCTTCTCTTGGTTGAAAGAGATACTCAGATCTCTGAGCTAGTGGGGATGCCCACTCTGGTTATTACCCGGCCAAGAACCGGTAAGTCTCGATCATTCAGAGACCTTACCAATGAACTTTTAGGGAGTTCATCTCTCTTAGTTTAGCTTTAGCTTTAATCAGCTGCTTCAGGGATTAATTTTCCTTATTCTCCATTTACTGATTGTTTGATGCGGAAAAGGGGGGGCGGATGTAAGGTTTCCTTGAATCAGATGAAAAATTACAGCCGGCTTAATCTTCCGGTTACAAGGGAGGGAGAATATTGAATCTTGAATTCCCCTTTGTTTAGTGCTGGGTTCTTCGGTGGCGGTGGAGAGTGAATCTTGTTCTCCGTTGACCAGATGACCGTTCTGGACCGTCAAGGGATCTTCTCCTTGGCAGGTAGAGGGAGTAACTCAGCTCCGTCTACCAAAACTCTAGAAGAGGAGGTAGGCGAAGAGCGGCTAGTACTCAGTAAGCTCGCTGAAGGGTCTTCTCTCTCTCTGTCGATGATCTCTCCTTTTTTCTCGGAATCTCTCTTTTTGCCCATAATTGTCGTCCTCGTCTTCAATAGTGACGGGGCTATTTATAGGGTTTTTAGGGGGTGATCGTGCCCCCTAAAAGTGCTCCACGATGAGGGCCAACTTCCCCGCTACATGGGCGGTGGATGGCGCCATAATCGGGGTAGTTGCAACCGAGACGTGGGTGTCGAGCCGACGCGTCTTGATGCTGAGACGCGGGCTTTGAGCCGACGCGCCTTGATGCTGAGACGCGGGCGTTGAGCCAACGCGCCTTGATGCTGAGACGCGGGCTTCGGGCTGACGCGCCTTGATGCTGAGACGCGGGCGTTGAGCCAACGCGCCTTGATGCTGAGACGCGGGCTATCTCTCGCGTCTTGATTGTCACATTTAGCCTTGCGCCTGGATCTTGGATCTCTGTGTTTTGGTGGCTTGTCTTGGTGATTTTTAGACAGCCTACAGAACCCCCTCCAAAGTTTTCGACATTCCGCAGTTAACTGGGACGGATTTCGAAATACTTTGGACTCTAGCTGAGTTCGCCTTCATGACTAGACTGTTGATGCTCCGGGTTTAATCTTATCTGGAGTTGGTCTTCGTGAGTGTACTGTTGAACTCTTTGAAGCCCCCAGAGTTGATCATGTTGAGTGTTTAGATGCACAGTCTAAACCTTCCCGATTGCTTTTAGTCTGTCACTGGCGTGCTTTAAGCCAGGAGTGGTTGGTCGTCTGCTTGCGTCAGTGTACTGTTGAACTGATTTTGCAGAAGCAGGAGGCCAAACGCAGGTTCTTTTTCAAAAAGCAGAGATGGTACTGCTATAAAGGCGCGATTGCGTCCTTTGGCAATGGAGACGCGACTGATCTTCATAAGGCAGACGCGATATTTGGCCAGACTGGAAGGACGCGAATTTCTTAGAGAGACGCGACCTTCCAAATGCATTCATGGAGAGGCTGACGTGGCATGTCCATCGAGGAGGTGCATTCTTTGGGCGCGAATTCTGTGCCATGTCATGATTACGCCGCCAGCTGGCCTAGGGAACCGGCGAAATTTCGCCTTTTGGCGCGCGGATTTCCTGGTTCATTAAATGAACTGCTCCACGTGTCGACTGCTGACTCGTGGCGGGGTTGCGACGCATGATCTTCTCGTTCAGAAACGATTTGGTTACACGCGTCAAGCGGTGACTCGCTGCAGCGTCTACCGGGCCACACGCCGCGTATCTTCGCGAATCCCTGTGCCTATAAAAGGCAACAGTTGGAGAGATGCATCTTCTTCTCTGAACGCACTCGCTGAGAAAAAGAATTTCCTTCTCTGTTCATCTTCGAACTTGTTCATCTCCTTGCTCGGATTTCTGAACATCAATGGCACCCAAGACTAAACCAACTGCATCGTCCTCAAAGGCGACCGTCGCCGAGGCCCAGAGGGGCGGCTCCTCCTCTGCACAGGACGTCGTTCTCCCAGGTCTCCAAGGTAAAGGCCTCTTAGGCGGAAGTTTCGCCATTAAAGAAAGTTCAAAGAACTTTTAAGAACCCTTAACACGTGAATTTCAGATCGTGTTTGATTCCCAGACGCGGTCTTTGGGATGATAACCGAGGCGCGGGTTTGGACCCTCGCGCCCTTGAGTCCTGCGCTTCAGATTCTTCACTTAGAATATTTTCTATTTGTGAAGGGTTCAGACGCGGACTTAGTTTACAGAACGCGGATTTGATCCTTGCGTTCTGTTTCATCAGCTGCTGATTTTGATGAATCTGGCACCCGAGTCCAAGTACTTCGACATCTGGGGATGTGAAAGGAAGGGGTTACCCTCCTTAACTTCTGGCGATTATGGTAGTGGAAAGGTTAAGGTGGATAACTCCCTTCTTTTCGCACCCCAGAAGTGACATCAAGGAGAATGTTGTGGAGACGCCGATCCCATAGGTCTGGACGCGGATTTGATAATTCCTGCGTCCAGTGCCTCTTCTGCGTGGATGCGCAGGTCTGGACGCGGATTTTATAACTCCTGCATCCAGTGTCTCTTCTGCGTGGATGCGCAGGTCTGGACGCGGATTTTATAACTCCTGCGTCCAGTGTCTCTTCTGCGTGGATGCGCAGGTCTGGACGCGGATTTGATAATTCCTGCGTCCAGTGTCTCTTCTGCGTTCGGATTGTGAACACTTAGCATTTTTTTTTCTATGCTTTTGATAGAGTATCTAACTAAGTGTCCTTTTCTTTTTGCAGCGCCACGCCCTGCTACTTCACTCGCCAAGAAGTGCCACTTTGGTCATGTAGGTGGTGCTGACCGGGATTTGATTTTTGTATTACAAAGGACTGTTCCTGTGACTGCTGACAAGTCACCGGATCGCAGAGAGAGGCTCTCAAATGTTGACATGAGAACTCTTCGGGTGTTTATGACTGATGCAGCATTCGCAACAGATGCTGGCATCAAGCTGGAGAAGCCTGCCTTCTTCTTCGGAGATCGTATCCACGAGGGCGGCCATAGCGTATATGACGGAACTTACAAATGGCTCCGTCAAATAAAGGGTGGAAGATTCTTTCTTCCAGACATGGAGAGGATGTTCCCGCTGTCCTACTTCCAGCATATGTCCGTCCCTCGGAAGATGGAATGGGACCTTGCTCGATATGTTCCCGAGGTCACTCTCGGTGATTTGGGCTCCCACAAAGTATACCGTCATGATAGCCATGACAGGTCAGTTATCGGCCTTTTCCCTGGGTCGCGCAGGACTGAGGTTCCAGCTGGGGAGATACCACAACTTGGCACTACCTTCCTCAACGCCTTCATGGAGGCGGAGGGTGACTACCCGGTTCGGTTCCGTGCGCCGGGGTGGGTCCGTTCCACGGAGAACTATTGGTGGGGCAGGATGGTCGGCTTTGTCCTTACCGAGCTCGGGGGCCTGCTAAAGCGCGTGGGACTGTACTCGGCAGTCAGGGCCGTGCAGTGGGGGATCCCTCAAAGCTCTCAGAACTTCTTCGGGATTCTAGAGCGTTATAATCCTTCGACGGGGACGTTCTTCACTCCGGTCGGAGAGATGGGCCTTGCTCTGCACGAGCTGCACGAGGTCTCGGGGCTGTCGACAGGGGATATTCCCTATGAGGAATATGTCCCGACCGCTGTGGAGCTTCGCTATGTGAAGGAGGAGTTTCCCCTCATATATGAGACCTACTGGGAAGTGCTATGTCACTTCCACATTTGCGGCCAGATAACCAAATGGCGGTCGCAGGGAGTCAAGCAACTGTCTTGGGCCAGTTACTTGTTCAATAATGTCAACACCAAAGACCATCGGATAACCCGATTGGATCCCAGCTCTGACAGGGAGATTGAAGACAGGATCGACCAGGCTCCGAACAGCTTCTACACCACGGAGTCGAACGAGGACGGTTTCGACCCTGACTTGGTTTTTGAGAGCTTTCACCATCAAGCCCGGACCCCTATCTCCGATCGGGCGCTGTTGGCGGGCTTTCTGATGCTGTGGCTGAAGCGCTGTGTGGTGCCCACACTGCCGCATGAAGTCATTGTTGCTGACGTGGTGTACCCGGCGGTGCTCCTGGCTCATGGGAACCCCATAGCCCTTCTCCCGGCCGTGGCGGCTGGTATTCAGAGCGGGCTGCGGGCGCTCACTAAGAGTTTCTGCGAGCCACCAAAAACTGCAGACTCCGAGGGAAAGCCGTATGTTGACTCAGAGGGGAGTCCGACGGTGAAGCGTCCCAACCCTCGTGTCGAGCTGCCTTACACGTACCTTATTGCTTGGTACGTGATGCATTGCCCTTCTTTGATGACGGCAGCGCGTTGGAGGGAGAATTCTGTCCCTTTCGTACAGCGGTTGGAGGGTTCAAAATGGCGTGATCCTTATATATATTACGTCCGGAAGTGCCTTTCAGACCCTGCAAACTACCAGCTCAATCGCTGCCTCCTCCAGATCCCTGATGCATCTTTCGGGGATCTACTTGTTGATTCTGTTGGCCCAGATGACTTCACGAGGTTATCCGCGGGGGCCTTCTGGTGGTTGCTAAATATCCGGCCCGGATATGTGCTTTTCCGGCAAGGGACGTCATGTACCATTGAGCCGTACATGCCGAGTCGCTTCGCTCGACAGTTCGGCTATGATCAGCTCTATGTCGGGAACCCCAATGCTAGACTTGCCTTCGAAGGGAACCTGTTCGAGGGTGCTCGGGCCTGGTACTATAGTGTGGCTGGAGGGACGGGAGTATCTTTCCGTCTACCTCTCGAGGGCCCCAAGTGCCGTACGAGTTTCAGCTTCTGTACTTGGTACTCCCAAGCCATCCAAACGCCAGACTTTTTTCCGGCGTCTTCATGCATTGAGAGCATCAATGCAAGTCTCGAGGCCAGGACTGATTCTAGTAAACCGACGAAACTCGTAGAACAGTACCTGAAGGCCCAAAAGGAGGTCGGGCGAAGATCGAGGAGGGAGCCCCCAGCAGTGAGGGCGGAGCCGCGACCGGCAAGGGCAGAGCCACCAGCGACAAGGGTGGAGCCACCAGCCACGAGGGAGGAGCCGCGGGCCAGGAGGTCTAAGCAGTTGGCGAGCAAGCGTCATCGACGCTCTGCTTCTATCGCTGAGCCTGCCCCAAAGAAGGCTCGGAGGGACTTAACGGCTGAAGTCTCTCAATCCGGAGACATCTCTGCCGGAGTTGAGGCTCCTCCTGAAGACGTCCCTGTTAGGGTTGAGGAACCGTCGGAAGATGAAGATTTCCCACCCTAGTCCGTGCTCCTAGGTCGCGCAGCAAGACCGTGGAGGAAGGGGAGCTTGTTGAAGAGTCCACCGCCGCCGAAGATGACGAGTCACTGGAGGTTGACATAATGACTGGAGGGGATGTTGAGATTGCAGGCCTCTCAGTTCAACCCGAGCCTTCTTTTGCTCATGATGGGAGAGACGAGGCACAGCAGCCGGGGTCTCCTAGCATCTTCATTTCCAGTCTTAGGGCAGTCGACCCTAGTCCTACCACTGGGGTAATTGGAGGTAAGGCTCCTGTTGCGGAGCTTCCTCGCGTTGCGCTGTCGTCTTCTTCGTTATCGGGGGAAAGCGACTTCGAAGACGAGACCGACTATGGCGATGAACCCGCTCTTCCTGATCAGAGCAAATTCTTCCACATCTCGGAGGAGGAAATACATGAGGGTGAGCCATCGACTGCACCATCGCTGGCGATTATCCCTACTGAAGGTATTCTTTCCATCCTCTGTCTAATTTTCTCTTTGCATATCGAAGAGGATGTTCTAACATTTTTCTTTTATGCTGCAGGGCCAGCCGGAGACGCTGAGGCTACAACCTCCTCGCGTATCGAGGAAATGGTGAAAGAGTTGACCCAGCCCGAGAGATCGAGGCTCAGAGGGGGCAACTGTTGGATCGGGGAGCCTTCCATTTTGCCGGAAGGGGAAGCAACCACTGGGCTGAGGAGGCTCTCACTCTGCCGGCGAGGAGGTTACTGCTGAAGCCGAGGAGACTTCCGCTCCGCAGGATTCGACGTCTCTGGACCTCCAACCTGGTAAGGCAGCTCTGATGCTTTAAATGTTTCGCTTTTCTACCATTGTGGCTAACATCGCGATAACTTGCAGAGAGGACTGAGGGGGCTCAGGTAGAGAGTCTGACGGTCAGTACCCTTCCAGAAGGCCACACAGCTCAGGTCTCGATGGAGGTTTCTGAGGAGGTTGCGCTAACTACTCCATCATTGGTCGTGGAGGTTCCTGCAGAGGTAGTACCTCCGGAAGCGCCAGGCCATCTTGCTCTTGCCGCATCGACGGCCAGCACGACTCTTGTGCGAGAAGATCCGCCTTATATCCCTATCCTGTGACAGAAAAGGGGTCGGGAAGCTTCCCAGGTGGTGAAGACATGGGGGAACTGGCACGTCAGATGGTGCAGCAATTCTTCGCTTCGATGGGATCATGTATTGATCTCATCTTACGTGGAAACAGCACGTTCCAATTTGCCCAGACGCTTCTTAAAAATCTGGCCGTGAACGTCGAATTAACTGGAGGCCCTTCACTTGCCAAGGCGTGTCTACGGGTGGTAGAGCAACTGGGAGACTACCTGCAGGAGCTGGAGTCTTTGGAAGATGCTGGCTCTTTTAGTGAGGCCCAGGCCACCCTGACTAGGCTCCTAGCTGCTCAAGAACGAGAGCGACAGGAAGCGGAGGCACAAATCGCTGCAGAGATCCGCAATCTCGAATATTCCCAGGCTGAATGTCAGAAACTAGCTGGCGATTCAAGGGAATCCGAGCTTGTCATGCAGAGCACAGAGCAAGTCATCATCAGGGCTCGGGACACCATTGCCAAGGCAGAAGTTGTGCTTGCGCTCAATGAGGAAAAGCTTGCTACCATCAAAAAGCAGCTAGAGGAGCAACAAGCTGCTAGGGCGCGAGCTGAAGAGAGTCTGTCTCTACATTCTTCCAGGGTGGAATCTCTGCGAACGCAGCTGGCCGCAAGAAATTTCTTATCCGAAGGAGCTGCGGGACCGGGCTATTATGGAAGCTGAAAGGACGCGCCAACACGAGATTCACCGCCTTAGGGAACAAATCCGTACCTTGGCGAACCAGGATTTAGCCTTCTTTTCTTTTCCCCCTTTTTTGTAAAGAAGAGGACACTCTGTTTAGAGTGTTTGTATCCACTTTTACTGTTTATAATAAAAGTTTGAAAAATTTTGCTCCATCTTCTTTGCTCAGCTGTAGGCGAATCCAACTCCTTGGTAACTGGCACTTAGGTAAGACTAAGTTCTGTTAATGAAACGCGGCCTTGACTCTGAGTCTTCTTAATGAGACGCGACATTGATCCATAAAGTGAGACGCGGTCGTCAGTCCACAGGAACTTAGATTTACTAAGTCCTTTTGATGGGACGCAGCATTGATCCATAAAGTGAGACGCGGTCGTCAGTCCATGGAGTGAGACGCAGCGTCAATCACAGGTGAAACGCGGTCTTCTTGATGAGACGCAGCATTGATCCATAAAGTGAGACGCGGTCGTCAGTCCATGGAGTGAGACGCAGCGTCAATCACAGAGTGAAACGCGGTCTGAATAACGCGAATCTGTCTTGCTAAGAAAGACGCGGATCGATCAGACACGGGATACGCAGCCTCGAGCGACTTTCCCATCTGCGTTCAATGCAGCATGACTTAAAAGATTTTTAGGAGATCTTTGAACGTCAAGTCTTCACTGTCGATTGGGGTTCCGGGTCATCCGTTGCTTCCCAAGACAGTTATCCACGCGTCAGCCTCTTATTGGGTTCAGGCGTTAATGCTCTTGCATGCAGAACCGACGCTGGCGGTTGAAAAACCGGCGTACTTCGACGGTTTCCAAAGCAGCGTTCCACGCGTCCGTTTTTGATTGGGCTTTGACAGTTGTGCGCGACGGTTCCGATTGATGCCCCATTAATGACAGTTATTAGGGACTGCCTATAAATAGAGTGCACCTTCTCCCTCTTCAATAATCCAATCTTAACTGTTTTCATTTGTTTTGCCCTGAGAGACCTCGCCTCCTCTAAAGCTTCTAACAGGTCCCTGTCTTCATGGATGAAGGTGACTCCGCGGATGAAGATGACCCAGAGCTCTTATGCTTCTGTTTGGTCTCTTCAGAAGGAATCCTCTCTCATGTCATCTTGCGCGCCCGCGTTTGGATGCAGAGAGGCCAACTCTGGACAGAGGCCTCTGCTGGTATGTCACCCGATGATGTCCATAGCCTGTACTTTGGCATAGCCATCTGAATGAAATCCTGGTGCATTCCTATTCTGGAATTTGCGCCGGTGACTTGAACTTTTCTGAACGCGGGCTCTTGACGCTGGCTTTGCTCATGGCTATTGCCTTGGCGCGTTTCAGACCTGAATCTTGCAACTCCTGTTCACCCAACAGAGAGATGGCAATTTTCGGCGTTTGAAGTTTTTCGCGTCTAGTACATTAGACGCGGGTGCAAACTGAGACCGCGTTTGAATCCTGGGCGTGGCACAGTTTTGACTCGCGTCTGTTTCTGCTGACGCGGTGGTTTGACTGTGCAGATCATTTCCGCGTCTGAAGTCTTCAATGACTGCCGCGTCTGTTACTTAGTTTTCTTTTTAAAGTATACTAAGTTCCAGATTTTCTGATTCTCTTATTTGTTCTTTGCAGGTTCGCTGGTCTCCTGGAAGAGTGCTTCAACCGGCGAACTTGCTCAATGTTCGTTTGTAAGAGAGTAAATTATGGTCCTCGTCGTTTGTAAGAGAGTAAATTATATCTCTGACGAGGACCCAAATCTCGCCAAGGTCTCTTCAGATCTCCTGCACCACTCTTGCCTGATGGCAAGAGATGGTCAGGTCAAGTATGACGGCGAGGAGGTTCCGGCGGTTGCGGTGGCGGAGAGGATCCTCTTCCTCTCCCATCCCAGAAGTAACATCAAGGACAGTCCATGTCCTTTGGATGGCCTGCTGGGGAAAGATCAACTCTTGAACGAAGGGTTGCAGGCTCTTCTGTTGCCACCGGACCTCAAGAACACCATTGCTCCTGGCTTAGTCAGCTAGGGCGCTTTCGAAGTTGGCGTCGTGCATCAAAGTGCAATCGGTTCCAACAGTCGCCACAATTTGGCACTTCTCCAGACATCATGCACTTAGGATCAGATGCGGCTTCAAGGAGTGAGTACGGCCTCAGAGAGAGAGAGGAACTTCTTTGTACTCCTTAATTGTAACACTCAATCTTATTGTATAAGAGAGCGTTTTGTATCACTTTCATGTGTTTGGATATGAATAAAAGTGACACTTTTCTTTTTGCTCTTCATTGTCTTGAAGAATTTTTTTTATCTTCAGTTAGACACGTAGAAGCAATGAATCTTCTGACTTTATTAAAATTATGATGTAATCTTAATAAGAAAAGTTGTAAGGAAAGTCCAATTTCAGGAACTTTCATAATACTGTCAGAGGTGTAATATTACTTGACAGGAATGGATGATTTTTGGTGGACCTGCCACTTTGTAAAAGAAAGTGACAGGGGGAATGCGTACTCCCAGAGAAGGTGAACTTTTGTCAAGTGTCTGGGATTGACTTGATTCAAGGTCAGCTGGGGAATTTGATAAAACATTGTCAGCGGTGTAATGTTAACCTAACAATGTCTTTAGGTGGACCTGTTATTCTGTTGAAGAGAATAACAAGTGAAACTAGACCCGCGAGGAATCTGGTAAAGCTTTTACCGTTAGAGGTGTGATATTAACTTAACGGGTTGGAGATAGTCTTGTCAGAAGTGTGGTGTTAACTCGACAAGGACTGAGTCAGAGGTGTGATATTAACTTAACTCAGAATGTCACTGTCATAGGTGTAATGTTTAACTTAACAGTGAGGTAATGCTAGAGGTGTGATGTTGAACTTAGCATTGGTCATCTCGACTTAGACGAGGAAGTCGAGGAACGGTCATGGCCATAGGTGTATTGTTGAACTTAGCGATGACTCGGATGCTAGAAGTGTATGTTAACTTGGCATCGTCCATTTCAGCTTCGATACGGAAGTCTGAAGAAAGGTGACTATCAGAGGTGTGATATTAACTTGACAGGCACTCGATGTACTGCTTAGAGGTGTAATGTTAACTTAAACAGTAGTTTGTCAGAGGTGTAATGTTAACTTGACAAGAATTGGCTCGTGATAAGAGCAATTTGAGGACCTGTCATTCTATTGATGAGAATTGACAAGTGGAATTTGAAATGCCAGAGGTATAGTGTTAACTTGGCAAATTTGAGAGTTTGTTACTCTATGCGGAGTTAACAAACAAAGTTTATACTCGACAAAGAGTATTCATTACCAGAGGTATAGTGTTAACGTAGTAATGATTGCATTTTGTGGTCCTACCATTCTATGGACGAGAATTGGTAAGGGATTTTGGAGGAAAGAGTGGACTCAAGTCCACTTAGGATTTTTAGCAAACCCTCAGCTATCAACGGTTTGACATGCCTTTACCAATTACCGTTTGAGTTGGGCTAGCCATGCTATTCCCCTCAGCATGATGAGTTGTCGAGGACTTATGTTGGGCTTAAAGGCCAACATTTCCTCTATCCTTAGCCGTCGAGGGCGTCGGATGTTTGATCAGAGGTGTACTTTTAACTTGATCGGAAGAAGAGTACTATTAAGGATAGTACTTCTTCAAGAATTTGCCATTGATCGGCATCATGAGTGTATCGCCATTTGAAGTTATGAGGCGATATGATCCATTTGAGTAGACTGACTCTACTACAAATGGTCCCTCCCATTTGGGCTGAAATTTTCCTTTTGTCTTGTGCGTCATGACCATGGGTCTTCGGACAGCTAAGACAAGGTCGCCTTTCTTGAAAGTTCGCGCTTTGACTTTCTTGTTGAAGGCTCTGGTGATACGAGCTTGGTAAAGCTCGATTTGTTGTTGGGCCTGCAAACGCTTGTCGTCTAAGGCTTCCAACTCCTGGAGTCGCTGCTGATGCTTCTCCTCAGTTGTCATTTCCGCTGTCAAGGCGACGCGTAGAGAGGGAATTTGTATTTCCAATGGAAGGACGGCTTCGCATCCGTATACCAAGGAAAATGGCGTGGCTTTAGTTGGGGTTCGCACCGTTGTGCGGTAGGCCCATAAGCATTCACCCAGCTTGTCGTCCCAGTCTCGTTGACTTTTCGAGACGAACTTTTTGAGAAGCTTGCCAATAGTCTTGTTGAAGGCTTCTGCAAGACCGTTAGCAGCAGGATAGTATGCCGTTGAGGACACACTCTGGATTCTGAACTTCGCGCAGAATCTCTGGAAAGCCTGGCTGATGAACTGGGGTCCATTGTCATGGATGATACGCCGAGGCACACCGAAGCGGTAAATAACGTGATGTTTCACGAACTTGATCACGTTAGAAGATTTTACCTCTTTCAAAGGGATAGCTTCGGCCCACTTTGAGAAGTAATCGGTTATCGCTAGAATGAACCGATGTCCTTTCGATGATGGTGGGCTGATAGGGCCAACCACGTCCATCCCCCACATTTCAAACGGCCAAGTAGAGGTCGTAGAGTGGAGGCACCCTGGTGCTTGATGGATGAAATCGCCGTGTATTTGGCAGGCGTGACATCTCTTAGCATAAGCGACAGCATCGGCGATCATTTTTGGCCAATAGTAACCCAACCTTTGGAGTCGATGTGCCAATTTCGGGCCAGGTTGATGAGCTCCACAAGTACCATCGTGGGCTTCTTTCAATACTCCTTGGGCTTCTTTTGATGAGAGGCATCGGAGCAGGATCCCGTCATGCGATCGACGATACAATGTTCGCGAAATCGCATTATAGTAGAATTTGGGGGCTTTCCTCCGAATGGCGGCCGCCTCCTTGGTGTCTTCGGGCAGAATGCCGTATAAGACAAAATCAATGTAGGGGAATCGCCAGTCTTTAAGCCCTGAAGCGGTCGACACTTCAAGTGTTTCTTTACCGCGACGATCTTCCGCTGACCCCGGGTAGTCTCCGAGGGGAATTTTTGGACAGTATAGGTCGTGGCTATAGACGAATACTTTCTCCATTGCTCCAGCTGGAAGAGCTAAGGAAGCAGCGAGGGATGCGAGTGCATCCGCATGTGCATTTTGCCTGCGCGGTACATGGTCGATGTAGAAGTTTGAAAACCTTCGGCCATGTGAATTGTCGCGTTGTAGTAAGGTACTAGATCTTCATGTCTGGCCTCGTACTCTCCGCGAACTTGGCTGACGATGAGTTTAGAGTCACCGTAAGCCTCGAGATTTTTAACGCCAATCTCATCGGCGAATTGCATCCCAATCAAAAGAGCGTTGTATTCCGCCACATTGTTGGAACAAGGCTCCGTTAGCGAGACAGCTCGGGGGATCACATAATTTTGTGGGGAGACAAGTACTACTCCTACCCCCGCCACTACGTGTCCCTTTGGGCTTATCCTTGATGCACCGTCGAAGAAAAGTTGCCATACTTGACTTTCGAACAACGTCTGAGTCAGGCAGACTTCGGCGGCCTCGTCTGGAAGATCCTCATAGAGTTTGGCTGCCCTCGGATCTGGGTGTTCAGCTAGGAAGTCTGCCACCGCTTGCCCCTTAATAGCCTTTTGTGGCAGAAAATGCATCTCATATTGTGATAGCAATATGGCCCATTTTGCCAGCCGGCCATTTAGTGAAGAAGGCTTTGTCATAAGTAACCTCAGAGGGTTGACTTTTGATATGACATTTATAGTCTGGCCTACCAGATAGTGTCGCATTTTCTGAATGGCGAACACTAATGCCAAACATTCCTTCTCGATCGGGTTGTACCGATGTTCGGCTCCGATCATTGTTCTACTCAGATAGTAGATTGCATTCTCGTCCTTGTTCATCATTCTGAGCTAGTAGAGCTCCCAGGGAATGATCCATTGCTCGGACGTACACCAGGAAAGGCTTTCCGGACCCGGAGCTGCAAGGACTGGTGGTTGGGTGAGGTAGTGTTTGATCTCCTCAAATGCTTTTTGACAAGCGTCGTCCCAAATGAATGAAACACCCTTTTTCATCAGCTTGGCGAAGGGTTGGCATCTCCCGGAAAGGTTTGATATGAACCTGCGGATGTACGCCAATCGTCCTTGTAATCCCCTGAGCTTCTTGAGGCTTCTGGGGGGTTGCATCTCTTGGATAGCGCGGACTTTCTCCGGATCCAAATGGATTCCTGTGGAAGTCACAACAAATCCTAGGAATTTGCCACTGGCTACCCCCAGGAAGGACTTTGGTGGGGTTCATCTTCAATTGATGAGCCCGCATGATGTCGAAGACCAGCTTCAGGTCTGCTATGTGATCACCTTTAGTGCGGCTTTTCACTGCAATGTCGTCAACATAGCATTCCACCGTTTTGCGTATCTGCTGATGGAAAATGACGTTCATGGCCCTTTGGTATGTTGCCCCTGCATTTTTCAGTCCGAAGGGCATGACGGTGTAGCAATATACTCCTAGAGGAGTTCTGAAGGAGGTGTGCTTTTCGTCGTCAGGATACATTTTGATTTGATTGTATCCTGAGAATCCGTCCATGAAGGACATTCGTTCGAATCCACAAGTATTTTCAATCATGACATCTGTGATTGGCAATGGGAATTCGTCTTTGGGGCAGGCCTCGTTCAGATCGCGGAAGTCGATGCAGATCCGGATCTTCCCATTCTTCTTGGTGACGGGGACGATGTTGGCTACCCAGTCGGGATGCTGTTCCTCCCTGATGAAGCCAGAATCAATAAGCTTTCTGACTTCTGATTGAATTGCTTCCATTATTTCGGGACGGAACCGTCGCTGCTGTTGTTTGACAGGTTTACGTCCGAATTGATGTTGAGGCGGTGCATGGCCACTTGTGGATCAAGCCCTGGCATGTCCTCATAGTTCCAGGCGAAGACATCTATATACTCTTGCACAAGAGATATTAGATCTTTCTTCTCTGGAGGTGACAAGCCATCACTTATGAAAATGGGCTTGGGGTTGGCCTCATCTCCTAGGTGATCTGGACAACCTTGTCATCTGTGGGTGGCTCACGCTGTTCAAAGCGGATATCCCAAAGAGCGTTTAAATGTTTTGATCCACGGATCTGTATCAGCTTGGATCATTTCTTCGTCTTCACCTTCCAGATGGCCTGTTGAAACCATTTTACTGAAAGCCTTTGAAGATGTTGCCGACACTGACATCTGACTCCCACGATGACGTGTCTGAAGAGCAATCGCGACCTGACGACTCTCGAGAATCAGAGGCTGATGGGACTGGAGTTGATACATAGCCCAACCCCCGGCGCGTCTGATGATAATAATCAGGGCTTTCCCTTTTGGCACAAAGGACCGGAGCAGCGTTCTCCTTCCTTTACCGAAGTTTAATCCGGGCTTGTTGGTTAGATCGTACCCCATTTGCTTCATCATTCTGAGCGCTTTCGGTTCATAATGGTCGAGCTGAGGGGATTCCTCCTCGCTTTCTGATTCTTCGCGGGGCATCGGTTCAGACGAGATTCGCCCGAAAAGTATTGGTCTTTGGCCTTTTCGTCTTGCCGGAACCAAGAATATAGATTCCTGCGTATCGCCATTATCCTGGTATGTCCCGAAAGATGATTTTACGGGTACATGCCATGATGTCAAAGCATCCATTGCCGACCAGATGTCATCATCTACGTCGGTAGTAGTATCCGACGGTATTAAATCGGATGCACACGCAGAAAAATATTCAAAGTCTAGATTCTCATTAATATACCAACCGCCTGCATCGTCGGTGGTATTATCAACATCGAGCTTATTAGTGCTCTTACAAGTGGTTCTAACTCCAAAGCACTTTTCTTGCTCGGGCTCAGTGTCAGCCTCATTACCAGAGTCTGGCGCCTCCAGTTGCGGGGTTCATCCACCGGATCCTGATATAAGAGGGAATCCGTGAAATAATTCTCGACCCCCTTGAACGGATACCTTTCGGCAACCAACGTTTGCACCTTCCCACTCGCGTCAATGTATTTCATGACTTGGTGAAGAGTGGAGGGAACGATGGAGTTGCGGTGGATCCATGGTCGTCCAGCAGCAGGTTGTAGGAAGTGTCGGCATCGATGACGTAGCATGTCACCTCCGACTTGAGGCTCCCAATCTGGCACTTGAGCTTGATCTTCCCCATCGGACGGGTGCCGTTGGCATTGAACCCGTAGATGGTCGTTGTTCGGTACGGAAAGAGATTTGTCGTAAATTTCCTTGAATCAGTTGAAAGATTACAACAAGACAATATTCCGACTACAAGGGAGGGAGGATGCTTGAATCTTCCTTTGTTTAAAGCTGGGTTCTTCGTGTGGCGATGGAGAGTGAATCTTGTTCTCCGTTGACCAGATGACCGTCCTGGACCGTCGGGGGTCTTCTCTTTGGCCGGTAGGGGAGTAACTCAGCTCCGTCTACCAAAACTCTCAAAGAGGAGGTAGGCAAAGAGCGGCTAGTACTCAGTAAGCTCGCTGAAGAGTCTTCTCTCTCTTGTTGGTGTCAGGCTTCTCTCTCTCTTGCCCAGAATAATCCTTCCCTTTTGATTTAATTTGCTCGCCCCACCTTCATAGCCAACAGGGCTATTTATAGGGGTCTTAGGGGGTGATCGTGCCCCCTAAAAATGCGCCTGAACGAGGGGCACACTACCCGCCATATGTGCGGTAACTGACCCCACAATCCGGGGCAGTTGCAACTGAGACGCGGGCTTCGGGCTGGACGCGCCTTGATGCTGAGACGCGGGCTTCGGGCCGGACGCGCCTTGCTGCTGAGACGCGGGCTTTGTGCCGACGCGCCTTGATGTTGAAACGCGGTCGTCGAGTCGACGCGCCTTGCTGCTGAGACGCGGGCGTCGAACCAATGCGTCTTGATGTTGAAACGCGGGCTTTGGGCCTTCACGTCTGTTTACTGAGACGCGGGCTTCGGGCCGACGCGTCTTGATACTGAGACGCGGGCATCAATCCCTCGCGTCTAGTGCTTGGACTGCTGCTTTGATGGCTTGCCTGTTAGTCATTTTTAGACAGCCTACGAACCCCCTCCAAAGTTTCCGATATTCCGCAGTTAAATGGGACGGATTTCGGAATACTTTGGACTTAAGCCGCGTTCGCTTTTGTGACTAGACTGTTGATGCTTCGGATTGGACCTTATCTGGAATTGGCCTTCGTGAGTGTACTGTTGAACTCTTTGAAGCCATCAGAGTTGATCGCGTTGAGTGTCTAGATACACAGTCTAGACCTCTCCGATTGCGTTTAGTCTGTCACGGGTGCGCTTTTGGCCGGGAGTTGGTTGGTTGTCTGTCCGCACAAGTGTACTGAACTGTTTTGCAGACGCAGGAACTGAACGCAGGTTCCCTTTTTTTTTGAAAAGCAGAAGCCACTTTGAAGACGCAGCTTCCATAAGGTAGACGCGATGTTCGGCCAGGCTGTAAAGACGCGAACTCCTTAGAAGGGCGCAATCTTCCGAACGCATTCTTGGAGATGCTGACGGGGCATGTCCATTGAAGAGGTGCGTTTTCTGGGCGCGAACTTTATGCTATGTCATGATTACGCCGCCAGCTGGCCTGGGGAAACGGTGAAATCTTTCTTTTTGGCGCGCGGATCTCCCGGTTCATTAAATGAACTGCTCCACGTGTCAACTTCTGACTCGCGGCGGGGTTGCGACGCATGATCTTCGCCACCAGAAATGATTTTGCCACACGCGTCAAGCGACGATTCGCTACAGCGTCCCTTGGGTCACGCGCCGCGTATCTCTGCGAATCCCTGTGCCTATAAAAGGCAGCAGTTTGGAGAGACTCTTCTTCTTCTCGCGCTTGCTAAGAACTTTAGAAAAACATATTCTCCTCCTGTTCCTCTGTTTAATCTCAGACCAAGTTCGCCATGGCACCAAAGACCAAGCCGACCGCTTCTTCCTCAAAGGCGACACTACTGAGGCCGGAGGGGCAGTTCTTCTTCTGCGCAGGGCGTCGTCCTCCAAGGTCTCCAGGTAGTATGCCCTCTAGGCATGAACCTTAAGAACTTTAACACATTAAAAACGTGTTTGATTCCCAGACGCAGTCTTTGGGATGATAACCGGGACGCACTTCGAGTCCTTCACTTAGAATATTTCTAATTGTGAAGGTCTCTGGACGCAGTTTGCAGAACGCAGATTTGATCTTCGTGTTCTGTATCATCAGGCGCCGATTTGATGAATCTGGCGTCTGAGTCCAAGTGCTTTGAAATTCCACAAGTCTTGGTTTGCAGAACGCGGATTTGATCCTTGCGTTCTGTGCCATCAGCTGCCGATTCTGATGAATCCGGCGTCTGAGTCCACGTACTTGGAATTTCATAAGTATTGGTTTACAGAACGTGGCTTCAATCCTTGCGCTCTGTGCTTCCTGACGCAGATTTGCAGGTCTGGACGCGGCTTTGATAATTCCTGCGTCCAGCGTCTCTTCTGCGTTTGGACGCAGATTCGCAGGTCTGGACGCGGATCTGATAATTCCTGCGTCCAGTATCTCTTCTGCGTTTGGACGCAGATTCGCAGGTCTGGACGCGGATTTGATAATTCCTGCGTCCAGTATCTCTTCTGCGTTTAGACTATGAACACTTAGTATTTCTCCTTGCTTTTGGTAAAGCATCTGACTTAAGTGTTTTTATCTTTTTGCAGCGCCGCAACCTGATACTTCACTCCCCAAGATACGCCATTTTGGGCATGTAGGTGGTGCTGACCGGAACTTGACCTTCGTGCTACAAAGGACTGTTCCTGTGACTGCTGACCAGTCTCCGGCTCGTGAGAAGAAACTCTCGAATGTCGATATGAGGACCCTTCGAGTGCTTATGACCGATGCAGCATTCACTACGGATGATGGCATCAAGCTGGAGAAGCCCGCCTTCTTCTTCGGGGATCGTATCCATGATGGCGGCCATCGCGTGTACGAAGGGACTTACACTTGGCTCCGTCAAATAGGGGGCAGAAGGTTCTTTCTCCCGGCCATGGAGAGGATGTACCCTATGTTCTATTTCCAGCATATGTCCGTCCCGCGGAAGATGGAATTTGACCTTGCTCGATATGCTCCTGAGGTTACTCTTGGCGATCTGGGCTCCCACTACCAAGTGCACCGTCATGACAGCCACGACGGGTCTGTTATCGGTCTTTTCCCTGGGTCGCGCAAGAGGGAGATCCCGTCTGGAGAGATACCGCACATTGGCACCACCTTCCTCAACGCATTCATGGCAGCGGAGGGCGATTATCCGGTGGCGTTCCGTGCGTATGGGTGGATCCGTTCCACGGAACATTACTGGTGGGGCAGAATGGTTGGCTTTGTCCTTACCGAGCTCGGGGATTTGCTGAGGCGCATAGGACTGTACCCAGCGGTCAGGGCTGTACAGTGGGGGATCCCTCAAAGTTCTCAGAACTTCTTTGGGATCTTAGAGCGTTACAATCCTTTGACGGGGACGTTCTTTACTCCAGTCGGGGAGATGGGCCTTGCCCTACACGAGCTGCACGAGGTCTCAGGACTGGTAACAGGGGACATGCCCTATGAAGAATATGTCCCTACCGCTGTGGAGCTTCGCCACGTGAAGGAGGAGTTTCCCCTGATATACGAGACCTACTGGGAAGTGCTATGTCACTTCCATATCTGCGGTCAGCTCACCAAATGGCGGTCGCAGGGGGTCAAGTACCTGTCTTGGGCCAGTTATTTGTTCAACAATGTGAACACCAAAGACCACTTGATCACCCGACTGGCTCCCAGCTCTGATAGGGAGATTGAAGACCGGATTGACCAGGCTTCTGAGAAGTTCTACGCCACAGAATCGAACGAAGATGGTTTCGACCCCGACTTGGTTTTCGAAAGCTTCCACCATCAAGCCCGGACTCCTATCTCCGATCGGGCGCTGCTGGCAGGTTTTCTGATGCTGTGGCTAAAGCGTTGTGTGGTGCCCACGCTGCCACATGAAGTTATAGTTGCCGACGTGGTGTACCCGGCGGTGCTTCTGGCCCATGGCAACCCTATAGCTCTTCTCCCGACCGTGGTGGCTGGTATTCAGAGCGGGCTGCGGGCGCTGGCTAAAAGCTTTTGTGAGCCCCCAAAAACTGTGGATTCCGAAGGAAAGCCGCTCACGGACTCAGAGGGGAATCCAATGGTGAAGCATCCCAATCCTCGGGTCGAGCTGCCTTACACATACCTTATGGCTGGTATGTGATGCACTGCCCCTCTTTGATGACGGCGGTGCGTTGGAAGGAGGACTCCGTCCCCTTCATACAGCGATGGGAGGTTCGAGGTGGCAGGATCCTTACATATATTACATCCGGAAGCGTCTTTCAGCCCCGGCAAACTATCAGCTCAATCGTTGCCTCCCCCAGATCCCTGATGCATCCTACGGCGATCTACTTGTCGATTCCGCCGGCCCAGATGATTTCTCGAGGTTATCCCAGGGAGCCTTCTGGTGGTTGCTTAATATTCGGCCCGGGTACATGCTTTTTCGACAAGGGACGTCATGCACCATTGAGCCATACATGCCGAATCGCTTTGCCCGACAGTTCGGCTATGACCAGCTCTATATCGGGAACCCCAATGCTCAGCTCGCCTTCGAAGGGAACTTGTTCGAGGGTGCTCGGGCCTGGTATTATAGTGTGGCTGGAGGGACAGGGACAACCTTCCGTCTACCTCTCGAAGCGCCCAAGTGCCAGATGAGTCTAAGCTATTGTACTTGGTACTCCCAAGCCGTCCAGACACCAGACTTTCTTCCGGCGTTTTCATGTATCGAGAGCATCAATGCAAGTCTCGAGGCAAGGAAGGATTCCGCTAAGCCAACGAGACTCGTAGAACAGTACCTGAAAGCCCGGAAGGAGGTCGAGAGGAAGACGAAAAGAGAGCCACAAGCTACAAAGCCACAACTGCCAAGGGCAGAGCCACGAGCGGCGAGGGCGGAGCCACCAGTAACGAGGACGGAGCCACGAGCGACGAGGGAGGAGCCGCGGACGAAGAGATGTAAGCAGGTGGTGAGTAAGCGTCCTCACCGCCCCACTTCTGTTATTGAGCCTGCCCCGAAGAAGGTTAGGAGGGACTTGGCGGCTGAAGTCTCTCAATCCGGAGCTATCTCTGCCGGAGTTGAGGCTCCTCCTGAAGACGTCGTCAGAGTTGAGGAACCTCCGGAGGAGGATTCCCCCCTTTAGTTCGTGCTCCTAAGTCGCACCGCGAGGCTGTGGAGGAAGGGGAGTTCATCGAACAACCCGTTATTGCTGCTGATGCCGAATCCCCAGAGATTGACATAATGGGCGATGAAGATGTTGAACTTCCGGAAATCTCAGCTCAGCTCAAACCTCCTTCTGCTCATGAAGGGAGAGATGAGGCACAGCAGTTGGGGTCTCCAGGCGTCTTCATCTCTAGCTCCAGGGCCGTCGACCCTAGTCCTACTACTGGGGTGATTGGAGGCAAGGCTCCGATTACGGAGCTTCCTGAGCTGTCGTCTTCTTCGTTCTCAGGGGAAAGCCTCTTTGAGGACGAAGTCGACTATAGCGAGGAACCCGCTCCTCCTGATCAAAGCAAGTTCTTCCATATCTCAGAGGAGGAAATGTATGGAGGCGAGCCATCGTCTGCACCGTCAGTGGCGGCTATCCCTGTTAAAGGTACCCTTTCCCCTCCTGTCCAATTTCTCTTTGCATGTTGAAGAAGATGTCTGACATTCTTCATTTTATATTGCAGGGCCAACCGGAGATGCCGAGGCTACAACCTCCTCTCATATTGAGGAGATGGTGGGAGAGTTGACTCGGCCACAGGGAATTGAGACCTCAGCTGCTGAGATGCCCTCAGAGGGGGCAGCTGCTGATACTGGGGAGCTTCCACTCTACCAGAGGAGGAAGCCACTACTGAGGTCAAGAAGGCTCGGGTGGAGGGTCCGATGGCAGGTCACTCCCAGGAGATTGCACAGCTCAAGTTTCAATGAAGCTTCTGAGGAAATCGTGCTTGCCACTCCATCATTGGTCGCGGAAGTTCCCGCAGGGATGCACCCTCCGGAAGCACCAGTGGCTGGTTTCCGCTCTTGCCGTATCGGCGGTTAGCATGACTTCTGCGCAAAAAGAGCCGGCTACACCCCTTCTTCGAGATAGAAAAGGGGTCGGGAGCGTTCCGGGTGATGACAGCATGGACTTCCTGACGCGCAGTACGGTGCGGCAGTTC
>JAVJIF010024925.1:0-11710 GCA_038442645.1 Agave tequilana | reverse complement strand
CCCCCCCCCCCCCCCCCCCCCCCTTTCTCATCTTGCTTTGTTCCTTCTCTAAACTCATTTCTTAAACTCTCTCCTTTTTAACTCTATTTCTCTTTATTTTTTTATTTTCCAAATTACTTCCATAAATTAAGCTAATTGCCTTTACTTTATATTCTCTCTAGTTTTTTTTTCTATGTAAATCTATCTGTATTTGTTTTTCTTGTGCTTTCTTTCCTCTTTGACTTGCTATTTTTCAAATTTTTTGCTAACCAATTGTCCACCTTTCTAAACTTTTCTTTATTTCTTTCTAAATCTATTTCCACCTCTGAATATAATTGTTTATTACTTTTTTTGTAATTAGAGAAAGAAATATTTAAACTGAGAAATTTAATAAGGAAAACATCGAATTATATAGTGAAAACAGCAAGAGAAAAAATAGAGAGATAGAAAGTTTGAAAGAAATTAGAGATAAGAAGAGTTGTGAAAAAAAAAATTAATAAGAAAAAAGACTACGAAAGAAACACACTTGGAAATAGAAATAGAGAGTTAGGGAAAATTAAGTTAAAAAAAAGAGAACAAGCGTTAGAATAAAAAACCAAATTAAAAGAAAATAGAAAAGAATGAAAATAAAAGAAACTTAAAAAGAAATAGGTCTACAGAGAAACCTTGAGAGAATGGGGGAAAAAATCAAAGACAATGAACAATAAATTTAAAGAGGGATGAAAAGAGAAAGTTAAAGAGTAAAATAAGAGAGGAGATGGTTAATTAATTTTATTTTTAGATATTCAAAACTTAGGGGGTTCTTTGCAAAGATATTTAAGTCCAGAATAAAAAGAGAGGGAGTCAAGTGTTGGGTTTGAAACATCATAGAGTATTAATGCTTTTTCTCGCAATCTCGGGTGGGTTTCTGCAATTAAGCCCAAATTTTATTCTAAAAAGAAATTTCAAGTTCCATAGTCATATTATTATCTACCTAGCTGTATTTCTCATTTTGCCTTGAAAACTTTTTAAATAGTTTTTACTCTTTAAAATTCTTATCTTTAGCTTCTAATGAAGCTGACATTAGTGGGCCCTCGTGTCAGCTAGCCAGACCAAGCGACGAATAAGATCGGGGCTGAAAATTTAGCTTTTGATCAATCTTTCCGTTTAAGACTAGAAATAATGTTAATTAATAGTAATTGTACATAAAAACTATGTAATATTACTCTCGAATCTTGAATACCATGTTTTCTCCTGTTTGAGCTCAATTCGGCTCTTATAAGGCCTGGTTCTGACCGTCGGGGCCGAAAGTTTGAGTTTTAGTCAAACTCCCCAATTAAGACTAGAAAAAATGTTAATTTGTAGAATTTGTACATAATTATGTAATACTACTCATGATTCTTGAAAACCACATTTTCTCCCCTTATGGATCCTATTCGGCTCTGATAAAGCCTAGTTCAGACTAATCGGGGTTGAAAGTTCAGCTTTTGGTCAAGCTTCTCAATTTAGATTAGAAATAATGTTAATTCATAGTATTTGTACATGAAAACTATGTAAAACCACTCACGGCTCTTGAAAAGCATGTTTTCTCCTCATGTGGGCCCTATTCGGCTCTTATAAAACTTAATTCAAGTCAATCTGAAAGTTTAATTTATAGTAAAACTTTTCAATTAAGATTAGAAACATAATTAATTATCTTTTTCCAAAAATTAGCACCACTCTAGTCAGATAATCTCATCTTTGGATCTTGTTTCAAGCGTGTATGTTAGTCATAAATAGACGTTAAGCCAGCAAACCCTTGAAGAGGACCGCGTCTCCTCTTCATTGAATTGAGTTACATACTACACAATCATCTCCCGTGTTTGAGAGGACAGGATTCTTTAAGGGGCTGTATATTTTTCAGAAAAAAAGATGAAAAGTTAGATTTTTGTGAGCTTATTTGTCAATTTTCAGTGACTTTCTCCCTTAGCTGCTTGTTCGAGAAAATCAAAAGTGGGAAAAATTAATGCTAACATCATCAAAACATTAGCATTTTTCCCACTTCAATTTCATTGCAAAATAGAAAAAATAATGAACCAAAAAATCGATACCGTAAAACTCACCACCAAGTTTTCTTTGAAAAAGCTCGAGAAAACTGACAGACTGACAGCTGTCAGTTTTCTCTCATCCCTTCCATTTGCCAAGCATGCCCTGAATGGGTCAAACAAAGAAGACACCATGCCACCAAATTCCACCAACCAAAACACATAGTAATCCTATAGGAACCGTTGGCCATGAGAAGAGAGCCCACAGAAACCACAGAATCATCTATAATGTAGCCAGTTCAGACATTTTCATAGTCAGTGGAGGAGTTGGGAAGCTTGGTTGGAACCTGTCAATTTGAAGGTGGGTGAAGGGCTGATGGCTATAAAATTCTTTGCCACTGCAAAAAAAAAAAAATAAAACCCTGTTGTTGCTTTAATAAACCCAAAGGCAATCTTTGCTTTTAAAATAAAATTTAAAAAGGAAAAGAAAAGAAAGCCACCAACTGCATTTAGGTCTCGAACAAAAATCCGATAACCCAATAACCCAATAACCGATAATAGGAGTGGCAATGGAGCCCCATAACCCAATCTGAATCTAAACAAAATTTCGGCCAGATTCCATAGATAATATATATATAGAGAGAGTGATATGGATCTTAAAAAAGATAGATCCATTCTCTCATTAGATGTAAATATTATTTTGATGGATCCAAAATTGATCACCTAATAAGTATTCTTTTTATATATATAGATCATTTAGTTCAACTAAATGGTTTTTAAAACAACAGAATTTTGCATAACATTATTTGGTTATATAGATATTTTAATATTCTTTAAAAGAAAATTAAAATAACATATTAGAACAAGAAAATCTTCTGATTTCTATTCGATTTCTAGCAGAAATATTATTATATTTGGACAGAAAAATTATTTTGTATAACCCGAAACCCGATACTAGACCTGACATATCATTGATTTGGATCCTTTAAAGTGAGGATTTATAATGAACCTGTGTATGGATGTTATGGGATCTGACCCCGTTTATTAGGGGTGTCAAGTGGGCCGGGCCGGCGCCGTAATCCGCACGGACCCGGCCCGGGCAGAATCCGAGCTCCAGGTAAGCCGTGGACCGGCCCCGGGTCCGCCAAAGGCAGCCCACGGCCCGCCTGGGACATGCCAGGCCCGGGCCCGGGCACTAGCACGACCCACCCGGGCTGGCCCGGATTTTCGCCGACCTCAGCCTGCCAGGCGGCCGTCCACCACCCCCCCCCCCCCTCGGGTGGCCAGCAACCCCTTCCACCAATCAAATAAAATATAAATAATTAATTATAAATTTCAGGATTCAAATCCATCACCTCACCTCAATTATATAAGTCCAATTACCAACTAACCCACAAAACAATTGTGTTAAAGTTAGAAAATTATTGTATTTAATAAACCTAAAGTTTTTTTATTTTTTTAAAAAATGGGCGTGCCCGGTCCGGCCCTGGTCCGGGTCCCCGAGTCACGGGCCGGACCCGAGTTCTAAAAATGGAACCCGGGCCCGAGTCGACACCAATTGACCAGGCGTCACCGGCTCGGCTGCTGGCCCACCGTGCCCGGCCCAGCACGACCCAATTGGCACCCCTACCCGTTGCCCCCAAATTTAAATCCACCAATCATAAACTATATTACTTCTTATCGGGTTAGGGTTTGAATCTCGGATGGATTCAACCCGACCCGACTCGATCTGCCCGTTGCTCAACTCGAAACCTCTAGAGCTCCCCAAAGTTTGGTATCCATCTGATCTGATGTCATAATGTCTATCCCTGAAATTGACATTTCCGAGCTAACAAAGTAAAAAAATGGACAATACAAATTCTACTGGTCTCTGTGTTTTTTCTTTTTATAGTCAAGAGGCGCATGAAGCCATTTAAATATCACGCACGCGCAAGAGCTCAAATCGGCGACCTGTGAGTGAGCGGAACTCTTGCGTACCTAAAACCTGATCGAAATGCCACCTGCGGGAGACACTAGTCTCTCTGTTAATGGAGTCAAGGTGCAACAAATTGAAGAGAATAATATCACGCAAACGCAAACGTACGAGAAAGCTAGGGCATGCTTTGGCCCCGCCACCACTGTTCTCACCAACCATCAAACCTTTTCGAAAAAGAGATAATTTTGAATCATAGTTATCAAATTCGAACCCTATCCTGGCTACTGCTCTTTCTGGGTAAGAAGGGGCGGAGAAAATATCCCGAGCCAATGTATGAGTACCAGGCGCTACAACGCTGAAATATCTCATGCCATACTCTCAGAAAATGCTCGAACAACCTTTAACAAAAGAGTACATGTACTCAGAACCGACGCAGGTGAATAGAAAGAGATATTTAGCTCATGTGGTAAAAAAAAAAAAAAAAAAAAAGATTGGAATTAAGTCATGTCCCATCTCAAATAGGAAGCATGAACCTTGCAATCTTGTTTTCTAAATTTTAGTAACAGCCTCTCTTTTAATTAAAAGGGTTTGCTATCTTTTTCTATATGGTCGATAATTTCTACTAGTACAGCAATATGCATAATGGCGATATCAGTAATCGTTTTTTTTCTTTTTTAATGTTTGGCTAAAAAAACAATTATAAAAAAAGGTAAGGTTATAATAGTTTAATGTAATTTTAGAATTACATAGTTTTTAAAAAACAACATTTCAATGCAGTTTTATTTAATTTAGCCGAATAAAGGTGAAAAAGAGTCGTGTGATAGAATGAAAGCGTCGAAAAAACTTGAAAAACAAAGCAAGAAAAAACACATCCGATTCAAAAAGTGGACTCATCTTGCTCTGAAATGAAAAACACGCGCACATGACCTGTTATGGCTCAGATATTATCTATCATGTTGGACAACTCCAGGCACCATCTTAAAATACTAGTTTTCTAAGTGGAGTTGTCTAAATCCTTATATATCTAAGATCATCCTCATCTCTAGCCGATGTGGGACTATTTGTTCGACCCAAATTCCAACAATCCCCCTCTCGAACAAAAAGTTTCCCTGCAAGCTCATCTTCACACCTGAAAGATCATCTTCAAACCAGGAAGATATACGCTCCATCGAGATTCTCTTCACTGCGTTGGTGACCGCACGCCTTACAGGAAGCACAACTTGTAGCCTCTCCTCTTTACCGCGTTTGTTGGACACGTCTTACGTGAAGCAAGACTTCTGTTGCCAATCTCAAGAGCTCAACTAGCTCTACAGGGACTTTATTGTGCTTTTTTTTTTTTTGTGCCATGGGAATCGAATAGGTTTTTAACTCCTCCCAAAGAAAGAGTCTGGGCCTCCCTGCAAGCCGACCTTCCTCACTCCTCATCCGAGAAGATCATATGCTCAATCGAGGTCATTTCTCTTCACTGCATTGGAGAGCAACCTAGAGCACGGTTATCTCCTCGAGAGCTTAATGTTTTATAGATCAAAGCTTAACAGGGGCCCACTGCGTCTTCCACTGCGCTCTGGGGATCGAACATCGCCCACACACATGACTAAGTTCGAGGCATGACTCTGATACTATTTGTAAGTACTCGGGGCACCATCCCAAAAGACTAGCTTCTACGTGGAGTTGCCCAAATCCTTATATACCAAAGACCATCCCCATGCCGATGTGGGACTATTTGTTAGAGCCAAATTCCAACGCATATCACAATAGTAGGCACAACTAAGGGGGAAAAAACCTAACAAAAAGATGACCGGATTTGAGCTGTATATATCGTGACGGTACTGACGGATGATCTGTTCAAGGGATGGACGGGTCCCAGCAGCAAATGACACACCTACAGTGGATAGGGCGAGGCTACGACGGAGCTGAGGGCATTTCGATGGCTTCGTTTTATTATTTTATTTTTTTTTGAAAGGAGAAAATTGTGTACAAGTATTTCAATGCAAATTTATACCCTTTTATTTTGAAATTATTTTGTTAAATTCTTAATAATGAAACGTTTTAGGTTTTTACCTCAAGATTTTATTTAAAAAAAAAAAAAGAATAAAATCGGCTAGCGAAAAGTCCCATGTACAAGTCATGATTACCGCTCTAAGTCCATCCAAAGCCTCCTTGACTAATTGGATTGCCCAACTCAAACCTACATCCCTCCACCTAATAATAATAATAATAAAGTGTGTGTCACACATACTCAACATTCATAAAACTTATAATAAGAATAATTAACAAAATTACAAAACCTCTCCGGTAATTACATTTTTGCCCTCACCTACTCCCCCAACAACTCTCCTCTCTCTATTATTTATTTGAACTTTTAGAAAAGTCACCAAATGCCATCTCTCAACTCTTAACACACATCTCTCCATCCTCCCTCTCTCTCTCTCATCAATGGATCTCTCTCTCTCTCCTCTCTCAACAGGCATAGCCGTCCTCGCCCTCATCACCTCCTTCCTCCTCCTCCTCCAACGCCTGAGATTCAAACTCCCACCGGGCCCAAGGCCATGGCCCGTGGTGGGCAACCTCTACGACATCAAGCCCGTCCGCTTCCGCTGCTTCTCCGAGTGGGCCCAGACCTACGGCCCGATCATGTCGGTCTGGTTCGGCACCACCCTCAACGTCGTCGTGTCCAGCTCCGAGCTGGCCCGCGAGGTGCTCAAGGAGAAGGACCAGACCCTGGCCGACCGGCCCCGGAACCGGGCGGCGGCCCGGTTCAGCCGGGACGGGCAGGACCTGATATGGGCCGACTATGGGCCCCACTATGTGAAGGTGAGGAAGGTCTGTAATTTGGAGCTCTTCTCCCCCAAGAGGCTGGAGGGTTTGAGGCCCATTAGGGAGGATGAGGTGACTGCCATGGTGGAGTCCATCTTCAGGGACTGCACTCAACAAGGTACCAATTAATTTGATTTTTCTGGCATAATTAATTTTGTGTTATTTTTTTCCCCCTTAACTAGAGGGTTAATGACAATTTTTTGATGCATTTAAATTTCCCCCCCTTCAATTTGCATAGCAAAAATGTCCTAGACTTTGTTGATTGATTAAACTTCAGAAATTGCTCTGTGATGAACAAGTTGAGAATAATTTTATTCTGAAGCTAGTAAAAAAAAAAATTTTACTAGTAGAGGATTAATTAATCATTAACTCATTCCCTATCTCTAATAGAGCTATTAAAAACCCTTTTTTGTGTGAGAAGAACTATAGGTTAAATGTTTTTTTTTCCCCCCAATTAATGAAGCTTGTCATTGGAATGTTTCTCAAGAAAATGTATAGTCACTATAATGATTTACAACTTCAGCCCTTTTTCTTTTCCCTTCATTATTATTTTTTTTTATAGTTTGCAATTTTAAGAATTACTCACTTAAATATGGGAAATGCACATATTTAACTATACATGTGAAAATGCACAAGTATGTGTCAGTGAAGACTTGTATGAATAACCAAGAGATATAGAGTGCAATATTGAGTGCACTTATTCTTTTTCTTTTTTCTTTTTCTTTTTTCTTTTTAGATATAATAGTGATTCCATTTATATAGATGTTGATTGAAACTAAATTCAAAACAGACTAATGGGGATGCATATATGGATGCTTATGCATTCCTTGTGGTTTCCACATTGGTCAAAGTCCAATTTTTTTTGAACAAATTGCTTAAGGTATTAGATAATGGTTAGGGTTAGGGTTTTTATTCAAATTATTCTTATATTACTTTTATTAAATTTTCTATTGGTTTAGAAAACTCTCTGAGAGTTTGAGTGGTTGGCTTCCAGAGGAACTTCTCTTTCGGTTAGTTTGGTAGCTGGGCCAACCTAAATTTGGTCTAGTGCTGACTAAATAAATAATCCCTTTAGAACTTGTAGGCTAAATGTTGAGGTTTTTAAATCTTATTTTCTTCTCTTTTTCTTGTTTACAGGTTGTTATTTGCATTTGCACAGCATTATTGTTTGGATTTAGGCAACCTTCCTGTTTTCAAGTCTCACCTAACATTCCCTGAAAAAAGATTTAAAAGGAAAATCTCACCTAACGCCAACTTGGCGAAGAACATGCTTGAAGTTGAAGGGAAGATTTTTCTACATTAGTAGGTTGACCTGTAACAAAGCTAACACCGTTTTGTTTAGAGACCAATGATGATGACTTGACTGAAGAACACAAAAAAGGTGCAACTTTGATAACACACGAAGGCACGCAACTCTCTTTAGTTTGTTGGGGACCATAAGGGATGACCTTGTATCAGTTTAAGACAGGAAAAATAATAATAATAATGGATGTATTTAACTTTTCTTTTTTAAAGATACAGATAGGTTTCAGATTTGAGTTATTTTGTGAGTCTTAGTCAGTTTTAGCGAAATTGGAATTTCCTGTTTTGGCTTAACCTATGGCTTAGCCCGAAATAAGGCAAACGTCAATTTGAATCTTATACAATAGTGCTCGGATTCACAGCTAACTTCAAATTTAGACGAATACAATTAATGTAGCATTGTGTAACTAATAAATCAAAGTAAATTTGGCATATGAATATTTGCAATCTAATCCATTATTGATTCCCTCGCGTTGTTCCCTCTGCATCCAACTCTTATGTCTTAAATTTGTCACACATAGACCGACTTTTAGGTACTGGTGGGTATTATTGTGCTCAATGAAGGTTCACTTTCAAGTCATCATGGATATCCCTCCTGTTTTATGATTAAAACCTAACCTCACTTGAGAGAGAAATCTTTTGGGTGTTTCTGTAGCATCTTAATAAAGTCTCTTTTCTTTTCCCCGGGAAATAATTGATTAGGTCTAGTGAACTCAACCAGATACTGGCAAACTCTTGTTACAATGTGTGCAAGAAACCAGCATGAAAGCTATGCTTCTTTTAGCTGTGCGTTTTGGACTGAGCCTATGCGGTATGTTGGGAGATAACAGATAGTCAAGAACTACAAGGAAACTGAGGGAGTTCATAAACATGCACTTTTCTGGGCAGATGCTAACTTCAGATTTAATGAAAGATGGAGGAAATTTTGAAGGGAAGAGTAGGAATCAGCAGAAATCGGATGCTTTGCATTCTGTAATAGCTATAGATCATAAACAAACTTAATTCTATTAATATTTATCATATAGAACTATTTGTAATGTTTGCATGACACGAATTGTTAAGTGCTTACATAGAACAATCATCTCGATCAACCTGCTCAGCTCACATGGCAGCTTATGCCCTGGCCCGGGTCAGTATCCTTAAGGTTTTCCCATTGTTCTTTTCTCTGTAGCCTGTTTCAATTGCATAGAAACTGATGGGATGGGAACCAAAATAAAAGAAAGATAAATACCTGTTATTAGTTGTTTCTCGTTTTAATAAATGGTGTAAAATTTCTGTTGGCTGAGAGAAAGTTATAGCAGGATAATTCTCCTAGTTTCCTTCTCTTTCTTTCTTTTAGTAACATAATATATTCTGACTAAGTGAGTACATTTGTTTAACTTCAGTTTCTTTTCTTTTTTCTTTTTGGGGCTGTTTGGATTTAAGGAATTGGATGGAAGTGAGGAAGTGAGAAGTGTCTTTTCTCATTTCCGCTGTTCATCCAAACACCGGAAAAGGAAAAAGAAAAGTTCTTTTCCTTCTCTCTTTTCTCCTTTACACAATGTTTTCCTCACTTCCAGAGTGCTACAGTTAATTTTGTGGTCATGTAAATCTCATTTGTAATAAATTGTAGCACAAAACAGTTAATTTTTTGCTCATGTAAATCTCACTTGCATTCTAATTACAGTCTAATTTTTATTTTTCTTAATTAATTTTTAATTTAATATTATTTTACGGTCAACTTTGTAGTCAACTTTTCCACTTTTACTTCCACATTACCATCCAAACACCGGAAAAAACATAACATTTTTCAAACCACACTTCCCAACAACATCCAAACACCAGAAAACTTACTAACCAATTCCCAAGTTCCAAAGGGAACTATTACCACTTCCTCACTTCTTCACTTCCTCACTTCCACCCTAACCAAACAGGCCCTTTAATGAAATTGGATCCTTTGATTGTGTGTGTTTGTGGGGGGGGGGGGGGGGGGGGGGGGGGGTTAGGGTATCCTACGATTCCATTTTCATTGAGATGTAACATTCAAAATTTATGTTGACAGATAAGATTGGCAAGGGCGTGGTAGTGAGAAATCACCTTTCAGGTGTAGCCTTCAACAACATTACAAGGCTGGCATTTGGAAAGCGCTTTGTGAACTCGGAAGGTGTGATGGACGAACAAGGTTTGGAATTCAAGGCGATTGTGGCCAACGGCCTGAAATTTGGTGCATCGCTCTCCCTTGGAGAGTATGTGACATGGCTTAAATGGATGTTCCCTCTTGATGAAGAGGCCTTTGCCAAGCATGGTGCTCGAAGGGACCGCCTCACAAGAGCCATAATGGATGAGCACACGCGTGCACGCAAGGAGAGTGGTGCAAGACAACACTTCGTTGATGCATTGCTCACTCTTCAGGAGAAATATGACCTCAGTGAAGATACCATTATTGGCTTCTTTGGGTAAGGGTCATTATTCATTTCCATCACGGTATATATTTTTTTCTCGAATATGAGAGAGAGAAAAAATGTTCCAGGGGAGAAATTTTCAGAATGATACTCATGGAAAATAATTTTTTGAAAAAAGTTTTAACTTTTTTTCTTCTCTCAAATAACAAATTAAATAGCAAGTCTCAATAGTTGCAGGTTCAAGTTGTTATTTTCCCCTTCCTGTAAGACAAAACTTGACCATTTCAGCTCATTTAGTTGGAACAATTTAGAGTAACAAGGTAGCCACTCCCAATTTCCATCTGCAGGATATGATTACCGCTGGAATGGACACGACGGTGATCACCGTGGAATGGGCATGGCCGAGTTGGTCAAGAACTCGAGAGTCCAACAGAAGGTACAAGAAGAACTGGACCGAGTTATTGGTGTTGACCGCATAATGACAGAAGCCGACTTCCCCAACCTCCCTTACCTCCAATGCGTTGTCAAGGAGGCCCTCCGGCTCCACCCGCCAACCCCTCTCATGCTCCCCCACAAGGCCACCGCCAACATCAAGGTTGGGGGATACGACATCCCCAAGGGATCTATCGTGCATGTCAACGTGTGGGCTATCGCTCGCGACCCCAAGCTATGGGAGAATCCATTGGAGTTCCGGCCAGAAAGATTTGAAGAGGAGAATATCGATATTAAGGGGAACGATTTCCGCGTGCTGCCCTTTGGAGCTGGGAGAAGGGTGTGCCCTGGGGCACAACTCGGTATCAACTTGGTGCAGTCTATGTTGGGACATCTCCTGCACCACTTCAGATGGGAGTTGCCGGAGGGGGTGAAGCCGGAGGAAGTTGACATGACAGAGATCTGGGATGGTTACCTTCATGCATACGCCCCTGCAAGCGGTCGCAGTTCCTAGGCTGCCATCGCATTTGTATGGCCGCGTGCCCGTTGATATGTAGAGAGTAGTGTCAAGTCTTTTATCTGAGCAAGTTGTGTAAGTTTCAGCTTATGAAATGCTTTGTATGTTTTCAGACTGTAGATTGAATGCTGAAATGCTTGATGGGTGAATAATCTAGTTGGCAGATTGAGAATTGAGAGGATACCTGTGAGATGTCAGTGGAACTGATTGTATGTGGATTAATGAACAAAGTTCTTCGATAGAGGAAACATTGCTAGTCAAAGACCAGGTGTGATACGGATCGGTTCATGTGTGAGTCACACACATATATTATAAGACGATTATCTACATTGACATAGACATGTGGATAAGAGGTCGGATTTTA
>JAVJIF010024924.1:0-41611 GCA_038442645.1 Agave tequilana | reverse complement strand
AGAGAGACAGAAGAGAGAGGGAAAAAGATAGACAAATAAAGAGGAGAAAGAGAGAGATAGACAAACAGAGAGAGGAGAAAGAGAGAGGTAGACAGACAGAGGGGGGACAGACGGAGAGAGAGGAGAAAGAGAGATTCAAAGAGAGAGGAGAGAGAGACAGAAGGGGAGACATTACCTGAGACGAGCTCCCCACGATCGGCGAGCTCCACAGGATCGGCAACGAGCTCCACAAAATAGATGATTAAATCTGTAAAAAAAAGATCAAAATCAAAACACTAAAATTAAACCCTAAAAGTTTCCCAAATCAATTAAGTGTAATACCTCGTTGATGTCATCATCATTGTCGACGTGGTCGACGCCGTCGGAGAGAGAACGAGAGAGAGCATAGAGAAATCGAGGATGACGGAGAGAGAGATCGAGAAAGAGGGCTCACAGGGAGGGGTTTTATTCAGACGAATCGGATTTTTTTTAACCCGAACCCGGACCTGTCGTGTCGCGGTGTCTAGATCGGGTAAAACCCGGTCTGCTTCGACAACACGGCCCGGTTCGTGTCGGACACGCCGATCCATGTCTGACACGTATCGGGGACGTGTCTGGCAGGTGTCCGTGTCTGACACGTGCCCGACACGGACACGGCCTGGGTCTGGTCCTGTCCATGCTTCATAGGTCACCATCTTGGAGTCCTGTGACCATGTGTGTTTTCCATTAGTGACTGCCTCTAACTGTCTCCTCTCTCCTAGTTTCTCAAAATGCAAGAGTTCGGACAACATTGATATGAAAAAGAAAATGACAAAGTATCATAAAAATGTCATATGAGCATTCTATAGCAAATGACTTGCAGATTAGAGAAGTAAATAGTTTGTGGACGATTACCAGTAAAGGAATCTGTTAGCGAGAATTCTGGTTGTTCTTATTCGGGCAAGAAATCTAGTTTATAATTTGGATATATATCCTATTAGAGTATCTAGGGATTTATTTGTAATTTCTCTTTTTTTATTTATCTATATAATAAGACTGCAAACCCAATCTAGGGTTATGTCGTCTCTTTCTCAACTTCATCGTTGTACCAGAGCTAGAGACAGAATAACCCTAGATTAGGTTTGCAGTCTTATTATACAGATAATAAGAAATGGAAATTACAAATATATCCCTGGATACTCTAACATATCCTATATTTCTGTCACAATCGAGATGTTGTATTACCTCACTAATAGCTGTAGTTGATTACATAAGCCTTAGTATCCTGATGTGCTGTCCCTGTTTATTGAGATTCATTAGTGGCCTATGATCAGTTCCATATTTTGAGAATAATCTTTGGTTGTACAATATTCTTTATTTTGACTTTATTCCCTTCATTTTTTTTCCATTTTGTCTTTATATTTTACTTTTATTTTGTGAAAAAGGTAACACACAAGTTGGAACTAAACGTTCTCTCCAGGAAAGTGGTTGATGAATTTGCTGACTCTTCTCAAATTTTATATTTGCTAGTTTTAACTTGTTTTTGTGGTCTCAAAATACTTATTAACCTTATGACTATATTTTCAAGTTCTTCGATCTTTTCAAAACATTGAACATTGTATAAATCTATTACATTTTTGGAAGATAACAAAATGATTGCTTTCTCTTCTTGAGGTCAGGCTGGACTGCTTTCCTTGATAACATTTACTTAACAATGCCTTGTTGTTTGATGTGATGCTAGTTCATACATATTCCTGAGGAGTGCTTCAAAATTTACGAGATAACTCCATATACCAATGTATACTACATTTGATAAATGCTTATCAAATTTTTGATGCTCACACCCATGCTGTTGCAGTTATCACACATAAAGTTGTATGCATTTGTTTGCAACACTGTTTAAATGTTCAAGTTTGCTGCTGATCAGGTCCCTCTGTCTATTCTGGTTTCATGATTATTTGCGTTGCTTGTTAATATTCTTTTGTCATGATTTGATTTTCTCATGTTGTTAACCATGTAACTTAACTTTTTGCTGGCTCGTTTTGCTCTGTTTTATTAACAAGTACTAATTTTATTGCCAAATTACAGGTATTTGCCGCTGATGATTCAGATGCTGAGTCTCCTAAAGATGTTCAAGCTGTGGTGCAAAATGTTGAATCAACTAAAGGTTCCCAAGATCAATATAGTGGGAATGGTTCGATGAATACAAACCATGAGAACTCATTGCTTGAGAAGGATATTCCTAGCGTGTTACCTACACGTGAGTCTACTTTATCAATGGGCGAGATCCTGTCCTCATTTGACAGTGGAGTTTCTTTTCCAGCCAATAGCAATGAGTATTGTGTTGAGAAACACCCAGATAAAGTTAACGGATCAAATAGCCATGGAAAGCGCAGCAATTTTTGGGGGCGCAACAATGTGAGTTTCTTGTGATGCATTCCTTACCTAATCCTTAAATACGATCTATAATTAACATGCACAAGCCTCTTAGCCCTTAACAACACTTTGCTTTCTGTTTATGTTTTTTAGGTGGTTCTTTTTAGAAGTTTGTATTTTTATTGTTATGTTCTATGTTGCACAGACACGACAACATTGAAATGGACACGACACACGGTTACATGACAAATTCTTTAAAATACACACGACACCTGTATCCGACACGCATGTCCGATAGACTGCTCCATGATAGGAGTGTCCGTGCTACATAGGTTATGTTTAAAGAATAGCCATGTTTTTTTGCCTTGAGTTTATATTCGCTGAATTACATAGATTTTCAAAATACTTTTGTTCTGTGCCACTTATAAATGGGATTTCAACTCGTTTATATTCTTATACAGTCCTCTCGTTTATGAAACACAAATTCCCAGCACAGCATAAAAAACGAATTTTGTTCTCTCTTTTACAAGTAAACTTGAGTACTGATGCATCTTTAAACTTTTCAGGCTAAAAAGAGTCAGTCGGTGGAATCTGTTGATTCATCTGGTGAAGAAGAGTAAGTTCTTTATCACTTGCTTCATATATTTTGGTTACTGAAAATGTGTTTCAATTGCTCAATTCCTGGGCACAGATGAATGTGTAATTATAACTGATAATTGTGTCAGGGATGCAATGTCATTTTTTTTTATTGTTTTGGATAGAATGTGATTAAGCTCATTCAAGAATGGTTGGTTCTGGATAAAACCACTTGTGCTGCCTTTACAGTTATAAGAAAACTATCAAAAGAAAGAAAAGAACATTTCAGACCTAGTCAATTGGTATCTAATAGTCAATCCTTTAAGAAATCTAATTTGGGACTCACCTGTACTTTATAATGTATGTTGCTTCATCATTAATGGATGTTTTAATAAAATTGTTTAGTACTATACTTGACTCATTCTGTACTTAAACTATACTTGATATGGTCATGATTTGACTGGAATTTTCATTGGACTGTCCTTAAGAGTTCTTAAGCTTCCAGGCATCCTAGAGTCTGACAATAAGTCTAAATGAGAGGAGTTTGGGAACCATACTATCTCTTAGTTGCCTATACTTGGGGTCTGGTTTATGCATACATTTCCTTTAACAGTAGTTGTAAAGTATGTTCAATTCTTAACTAGCAGTATATATTTGAATTCTGAAATTAAATTTTAAAACTTGCTTAGATAGTAGTTTACCAGTGTTTTATGACTTGTAGTTCTTCATAATCAAGCAAAGATCCCATCGAAGTTTCACTGACATTGCTGGAACAACCGAATGTGGGGACAAAATTGTTTTAACCATCATTTATTGTCATTTGACAAATAATTGCGACATAACAAGCTTACAACTTTGACTACTAAACTCCTTAAATGGTCAAGTTGTTCTATTTCTTTTCCCTACTGATATTATTTGTCGTATAAAGATGAGGCTGTACTTTTTTCTGGGTTAATTATGCCTTGCACTTAATTTAATAATGAAATGCTCAAATTAAGTACTGGGGTTAAATTGAACTACTTTTGCTATGCAAATTGAACTGATTTTCATTTCTGATAATGTCATTTTGCAATATTAATTTCTTCTAGCTTAATTCATCTCCAACTCGTCTGAGAGCAATGGCTGTTTGGCACACTTGTACAACCTCTTACTGGACACTTTAAATTTGAGCGGAATACTGAAATGTGGGGAAACCAATGTTCAACACCAAATCACAACTTCTTGCACTAGAACTTATAAGACCCCATTCCAAAGTTTCCAATCACTTGTAGGGCACTACAGTTTAACCATTGGGAACACTGTTCTTTACTTATGTCTCACTTATCCAACATGCTTAAAAAATGATACTTTAATTGCCATGCTTTGTATATCTTTGTTAGGAGAACTTTTTGTGAGGCGATATCTATTTTATTCAGAGAACACTTAGATAAATTAGTTGCTATTTTATAGAAGAAAAAATACTTCTAAAAACAGACATATATTTGTATATACACAAAAAAATCATTGAAATTAATTCAAGACACAGAGAGAGTCTTATAAAAGATAATTGTTGAATGAAGAAATTACAGGTGCACGTATGCACATTTTATATTGTTTGAGTGGCATTCCTCATTCCTGCAATAATATTGTCTCCTATTTTCGTGTCCCATTCTGGTAGCTATGGTCTATTCCTGCCTAATAAAATAAGATAATAAAGGTTTAAGTTGCGCGTCATATCTAGTACGTGTCCGACATGTGCTCTTGATGACGATATGTACAGTCTGTATCTGGCACATATCCAGGCAAAAACCATCACCAGATCTTTATTACATCTAAAAGAAATCAATTAAAGATTCGCTACATAGATAAGAGAGGAAGTAAATTCATCTTTTTGCATATATGCACATGTGTTTAAAGTAACTTACATATATTTTGAATTATTTCATTGTTGACGTATCTACAGCGTACTTGTATCCTGAATTTTTCAGATTTTCTATACATGTTCTCTATTGTGTCATATCTGTACCGGTGCAACCTTGTTCAAGATCATCTTGGACATGTATTCTAATAGATATCGGAAAGATTTAGCATACCATATCACATTAATCAAACCCATTATAATGGAACAGTATAAACATTGAATTTAGCATAGTAAGTTCAGTAATTGAAACATCGTAAGCTTCATCTGAATTAAAGTAGTATATTTTGGTACCGAAGTAAACACTCCATTATAATATACTTGGTTTGCTCGGTACATAGTTTTGAACTTGATGTACTTCACATTAGCATTAAATATTGATTCATAGTTTTAATGTAATTTACGTTAGCATTAAGTATATTCCATTATCTGGCAGTCCATTATCTGCATAGATACGGGAATACAGAATTATATATTCAAAAAAATATCAAACAATGTGTCTAATATCCATTTTTTCTCTACCCCCTACGAACTTCTCAAATTGCAAACATAACCACACACACAAAAAAACACCACCACCACCACTCTACAACACCACACACAAAGATACACATGCAAGCTTGCACGCATTTTGAGTAAATTTTACATATTTTTACTTCTTCTTTTTTTTTTTTTTTGGCTGATGTATCTACAATGGTACCTGTCTCCTGAAATTTTCAGATTTTGTTACATGTACCCTTTCATGTCATATCCGTATGAGTGCAACCTTGTTCAAGTCTTGAAATGTATTCCTTTAGATTCGGAAAGATCTAGCACGCAATATAACTTTATCAAATCTTTAAACTAATATAAACAATTTAGTGCATTGATCTTAGCATAGGAAGTTTAGTATAGATAATTAAACACTCTATTATAATTTACTTGGTTTAGCTGGTACATAATTTTGATGTATTTTACTTAGCATCAAATGTATATGCATAGTTTTGATGTACTTTACATATTAGCATTATGTATTCCCCATTAGCTGACAGTATATTATCTGCACAATTTGTACACACAAACAATTTAGTTTAAAAAAATATTAAATAATGTGTCTAATTGTTTTGATGAGTTAGTTTAGGTTTGACCATCTAGAACTTTGTATTTATTTTGTGTTGAAGGATTTTTTCTATGAAAATTTCTTTTACTTGCATTTTTCAATGTCTCGGCAACCTTTCCTCTAGTTCTATAGTCAACACAGTTTATATTCAATTGTATTTTTCATGAGTTGAATTTTAATGATGGAATGTGAAACTGTAAATATATTGGTCATACTGTGCAGGGATTTGTTATGATTATTCAATTTGTTGGATCATGACTTTTCTTATAACTGCTAGAAAGTTTCTAACATTTTCTGTTTGGTAGGTTAAGATTCTGCTTCTGAACTTGATTAATTTTCACAGGCTGTACAGATATATTTGTATAGATCCGTCTCAATGATTTTGATTTATTTCTTTTTCTTGTGTCAACATTGAAAATGCATTAAGTTATCTATACAAAACCTTTGCCACCTGTAAATCTGTAAATCATTAAAATGATTTATTTTAGGCTTGCTATCCAAAGGCTTGAGATTACAAAGAATGACCTCCGGATGCGAATTGCAAAAGAGGTATGAAAATAGAACTGCTTACACCTTATGTATTTTGGTCCTGCATAATTTATTGAATGCTTACAGAGATTGGTTTGCATACTCTCAGGCAAAAGGAAATGCCATTCTGCAGGCAAGTTTGGAGAGAAGAAAGCAGGCTTTGCATGAACGACGTTTGGCATTGGAACAAGATGTAAATATTCTTTTCCTGGATAACTATTGAAGTTTCTGTAGCATTATGCATTCTGTTTTGCTGAACACAATAAACATACACGCGCGCACACAGAGGGAGAATAAGATTAAACAGTAACAGCAATATAATAACTAATAACCTTCAATATGTTTACTAAAATTGAGTTTCAACTCCTGTTATAGTAAATGGAATGCAATCATTGTTTTCTTTTTGTTCAAAAATTTAAATCTCTGTTGCTGAATACAAAGTTAATTTTCATTTTATAAACTTTCTTTATAGACGATCCAAAAATTTCTCACATATATGAGAATATTACTTATCTTGGTTTGTTTTTATTTTTGGTAATATCATATTTATATTAGTAGGCATTTGTTTGAGCTCTTACGTTATTTCCACAGCTCATCTATTTCCATCCAAACCAAGGTCAGGATCTTAACTTCTATTTATATTTATTTCATAATATTTGCAAATACTTCCTTTGAAGAATTTTTTGCAAATACTTGATGCGACCTCTTTAGTGCATCTATCTGCACCTATCATAAGTTAGCTTTCTCTATCTCCAGTCAAGTAGAGATCTCAATGTGCGTTTTTTTTCTTTTTCCTGTGATCAATATAGTTCTAATGTTAGGAATGTATCGCCAATGAACTGGAACGAGGGGTTAAAGAACATTTGATATAACATAAATGGTTTATTTGAATGTGAGAAGGGAAGTAGACATTGAAATTGATATCCCATGGATGCCCAATTTGATCTGTTCCATAATTTTGGATTTTAAGTAAGACAAACAGATAAAGACACGCAGAGTGCCTTTTAAATTCTTATTTGATTATCTCATGCCTTAATCATGTGGGCAAAAATTTATTGAACAGGATGGATAAGGCTCTCAAGTTTGTCTAAGACTAGTGCGCTTAAAAAGGATCCATGCAAACAAGAAGAATGTGGAAATGGCAATGCTAAAATAAGGCATGGTAATGTTAGGAAGATATAAGGATTGAGCATTTGTATAAAAAGCCAGCTAAAGCCCCGGTTAAGCCCTTGTTTTTGTTATGTCCACTTTGGGACGCTTTAGCGCCCCCCCCCCCCCCCCCCCCCCCCCCCCACCACCAAAAAAAAAAAAAAAGGAAAAAAAAACCACCAAAGAGAAGATTTTTCACATTGTATGCGTCCTCTTCTTATGTTCAGTATATTTATTATTATCCATGATTTGAAATCTCGGTATCAGTATCGACCCATGGTTTTTAGTATCAATATTGACAATATCAGTCATCAACATTGGAAATATCGGTCCCGTTATTAGCTGATATTATAACTTAATATCATATGCTTACTTCAAAACCCGTATGATATTGTTGTACATATCGGAATCGACCGCTATATGAAACCATCTGGTTATCATCAAGATTTTAGTTTTAATTTCCAATTTCTTTCTTAGTTATGAAATTTCTTAATTTCTTTTTTTAATTTTCCCCTTTTTCTATTTTTATTTTTCAAAAAAATCTGAATGTTTTTTTGTTGCTAAAGCACACTAAAGCCTTAACCATGCCTTGTTGCTTTGCTCTTACTTCTGCAATCCACGACATGGGAATGAGTTACGCTTGTTGAAAATAAGAATGGTAAAACTTAGAAAAGATGCTAAGGGCCTATGACGGCACTGCTCTAAATTATAAATAAGATAGTATGGATATGTAGAATAGAGATAAACCTGGAGGTCTCAACATGTAGGGTTGGTTGAGTTTGCTTGGAGAAAAAAGAGTATTCCCTGTGGTAGGCAAACCCCCTTTTTTCTCGGGAGGGGGAGAGGGGATGGTTTGATAGGGTGAAAAAGTAATAAAAGTGTTACTTTGTCTGTTTATGCACTAAATCACATGATATAATTATGAGTGCAATAATATAAAGATATAATAAAAAGATACGAGACGAATTAATTAAGAGAGAGCATGAGTAAGAGATAGAGAGCAATCAAATCTAACTTCGAGCCTCGTCCAGTCCCCACACCTGTGATGGGATTTCTTTCACTATTAATCCAATAGCAATTACATACCAAGATCTTTTCTTTTCACCAGAGCAATCTCCCACTCCTTGTAACCCCTAAAGCCAAGTCAAATTGATGGGGACGTCTAGTGCTTTACTTAGCTTATTTGAGTTGGTTTAGTTGTTTAATTTTAGCTTGTTTTAGCTATCTTTTAGTACCACATTGGTTGTGGTGGAAAATTTCTTGTGATGTAGGCTTATGTAAGGCCAAAACTATTATTGTTTTCCTCATTGATTATGATTAAAAATGCTTGTTTAAGTTTTTGTATAGCCAGTGTACTTTTGGGTGAGATGCTCTAGGTGAGAGTCTCGATAATTTTCTTGGGTTACAATCTCTAGGTTGAGATTTTTTAGTGTTCATTCCCAATTATTTTTTTTCTTGTAGTTCGTCCCTCATCACAAACCCTCTCAAACCTAGAGGAAACCTTACAGTGTGGTGTATGACTGATTCACGCAAAGAAGTGAACTTTAGATTACAAGTGGAGTGGAAGCTCCAGAGAGGAACTAGAAATTTAGAGAAATGGCACTTTTCGCTCAAAGAAATATATCCCAGTCCCAGACTCCTTAATAAACAAGTCTAACTTTGTTTAAAGGCCCAAAAAGAATGTAGTGGTTAAATCATTCTACGAAAGGTTGCATTGCCTAATTACCAATTTTGGTACAACGAGTAGCATCTTTGAAGATAGAATGAAGCAAATGTGCTATAGGACGACCAATTACTCTAACCAGAACGTAGGTCCAATAGGTGGGAACGTATCGGTCAGCATGTTATCTTGAACTAGCAATACTGCATATGCAGTCCACAATGGGTTGAACATGTAGGTTAACCTATGCTCTGAAACAGTAACTGCACAGTGCAGTCCTAATGAGTTGCAGTGTAGGCTGTTTGCTGACCCTAATGACTAAACATAAATATAAGCAGGTTGAGCTGGAAGAGTGTATGAGGCTTATATCATGTTAAGAACTTGTTTATCAAGCCATTTGTTTTTATAAGCCCTGACAAGATGATTAAGACATTAAAGACTTGTTTAGACTCAACTCTAAGGTACTGAAGGCTTTGGTGATTTAAATATGTTTGAGCTTTAGTGCCCATTCATCCATACTCTCAACTAGCCTGCTCACATTACGGTCCTAGGAAAGAAAGGTACATCTTTGAATCTCCATCCGGTGTTTGAGAGGGTTTTTTTTTTTTTTTTTGCTTGAATTTGTATGCACTTTGCATCTTTTGTGTGCTTGTTTACTCCAGAGTCCTTTTTACCATCACAAATAATACAAAGTGCTAGATGAAAGTATCCATGGTCCCTATCAGTACCATTCAAACAACTTTATTATTAATAACAATTATTGGTGAGTCGTCATCAAAATCCAGATTATTGGCTCCAGGGAACCCTTGGCCGACAAAGAGGACAGGGGTAGGGTTGAAGACTGAATAGCTACATAATGTAACATGGACAGAAGGCACATGGTGATTCCATACCTGACCCTTAACAGAAATGACGGGTAAGGAGTCACAAAGAGGAACCTGATTATACATGGGATGGGACTTGGTAATCATATGTATGAGACATCTCAAGGTAGAAGAAAGAGGAAAAGAAAACATTGTTGATCAAGTAGAACTGATGGTCTTAAGCATGTTGCTGGCGGCCTTGGTGGATCATGGATTTTGTTGAGTGTGTTGAAAGTTAGCGTAGAATGTTATTTTAAGATTCAATTTTCTGGTTATACCTTCCTTGCCTTTCTGTTAATTTAATGTTTACTTTTAGTCTGTTACAACCATTCTGTTCTGTGCATACCATTTATAGTTTGCGATTGTTATGGTTGAGATTGATATACTTTTGGAGCTCCTCTTAATATTCTTGTTTTAGTTTCATTTACATTTATTTCTACTGTTGTATATTAGGGATGTTACTCATGGTCATCTATGTCTTGTATTTTTAACCATTCTTTGTCACACTTGTAGTAAGAAGTGTTTTGAAGTGCGACTTTCATAAGAAGATAATGCAATCTAACAGAGATGAAACTTACAGAGTATTTGAGAGAAACTTACCATGACATTAGATGTCACCCTTTGTTCGGGGTTCATACGCCTAAACAATATGCCCAACCATCGTTTGAGGAGTACGGTTATTTGTCTTTTCAGTAGGTGTTTTTGTGCTTTCCCACATACATCATTGATATGGATCCTTGAGCACTGTTTTATACTTATTCTAGTGTCCATATTCAATATAATGGGGCACTGCGATCTCCATTTTGTCTTTTATGACATGTTTGTTTGTTAGGTTTTTATTTGAAGAAAAATTCACATTTGCTTACAAGTTGTGGGCTTTTTTAAATTCACGAGTGTCACTGAGTTTTATTGAGTGCTTTTTCTTTTTCAATTTATGCTTATTGGCTTAGGGTCTGCAGGTGGCAAAATTAGAAACTTACATATGCAAAATAGTTCTGATATGCAGAAGGCATTTTCCATATTAAAAATTGTGGTTCTAAAATGAACTTTATAGTTAGGCAACAATATGTTTGCTGTATCAATATTTCTTACCATTTAGTTGACAAATTCCTAGGTCTCAAGACTACAAGAGCAACTACAAGCAGAGAGGGATCTTAGGGCTGCTCTGGAGGTTGGCTTAAGCATATCATCTGGGCAGTTCTCAAGCTCTCGCAGTATGGATTCCAAGGTCTGTACCTTTTTCCTTTGCAGTGTCACTTAGAATGTATTTAATTGCTTATACCTGAATCTTATTTATACCACATTATCTGAAGACGAGGGCAGAGCTAGAGGAGATTGCTCTTGCTGAAGCAGATGTCGCTAGGCTGAAGCAGAAGGTTGCAGAGCTCCACCTGCAATTGAATCAACAGCGCCAAGATCAATATGGATCTTTCTCTGATGACTGCAATCGCTATCAGCATCTTGCAATTAATTTATCACCACAGTGAGTAATCTGATTGCTGTTGTGTTCACTGGTGATTAAGATTAAAACATTCTTGACTACATTCTTCATGGAATCTTAAGCTTCAGAGGTTTTTTATGTCCCGGTATTTGACTGTGTTTGTGTAGATTATAATTGTTTGCATTACCTATCATAAATATCCTAGCTATGGGATAATTATTTAATTAAAATTTTTGATCATATTTTATTTATTGGATGCAAGAATTCTTCTAGCACCGCTTATGTCAAGTGCATTATGGTTCTTAACTATGACCAAGTTCTTTTTGATGAAAATTTCTATTAATAATTAAATTAAATTCTTTTTATAAAGGCAAATTATTCTAGAAGAAAGCTAGACTCTCTTGGAGAATGCAACATGATTGGCAATATTAGTTGAGGCCATATTCTTTTTCTTCATTTTCTTGTCTTCCACAATCTTGTCAGGAACGCATCCACTATTCAATCTCCTCAAGAACCAGTCTCTACCCTAGAAGAAAATATCCAAGAAGATTCGATTATAAATATTGTGGACATGACATGTCAACTTGGAATTTCCTGGAAGATTAGGGCACTGGGATACCGCAGTGTGATATCAATTTCACAGACATGTCACTAAAAAGAGAGAGGTGCATAAATATATGGCCGTACTCACAGATGTAAACAAACTCATGCATGTTTCTAACAAGCCAAAATATAATTTTACGTGTGCTATTAACTCATCATATGTTCTTTTGACTTTTTTTAGGAAATAGGCCTTGGCTATTCATCTTTCTAATGAAATTTCCTAGAAGATCAGGGCACTGGGATACCACGGTGTGATAGCAATTTCACAGACATGTCACTAAAGAGAGAGGTGCATAAATATATAGCTATACTCACACATGTAAACAAGCTCATGCATGTTCTAACAAGCGAAAATATAATTTTATGTGTGCTATTAACTTATCGTATGTTCTTGTGACTTTCTTTAGGAAATAGGCCTTGGCTATTTATCTTTCTAATGAAATAACTCATCATGTCTCATTCCTTACCAAAATTCATTCTAAATTTATTGTAATTCTACATATAAATGAAAGTGAATATGTACCTTAACATTTAATAAGTGTTTGAGAAGTGCCTAAGAAGTGTCTGAAATTTAGCATTACATTTAAAGTTAAAGATGGCTCTACCACTATTGCACGTTAACCAAGCTCGGATAAAGGAGGAGAGGAAGTCGGCAACCAGCATTAATTAGATCAATATTGACATGAATCTTAAAGTGCATCCTTTAAGGCGTCTAGCTGCGATGTATTATTGCATTGATGGCACCCTGATGCAACAATAAGTAGGTAATGGTGGTTTATGAAGGAGTTCGCCAAACCTCATTCTAATGACAAGTGAGTAATGGTGGGTAAGGACTCGACAAGAGCTACATTCAGCTTTGAATGTGGTGCTAAATAGGCATCTGATAGAGGGTTATAAGAGAGATTTGGGTGTAAGGATCATACATGAGAGTAGGATTAGGTCAGCGACTTAGAACATAGGGGTGTGGGTGTGGGTGTGCGAGCGCGCATGCCTATATTTGGAATTAGCGGACACGATGATTAGAAGAAAGTTTAATAAATTTGTTTGTCAGAAACTAATGTGTTCTGTTTAGAGAGAGAATATTCGATATGAGATTTGGTATACAGGAGAAGGGAGGAATAGAAATGGGGGTGGGGGCACTTGTAGAAAATATATAAAAGAGAATGTAGTAGCTAAAAAGCATTGGAAATATAATTATACTAATAAATTTTGCATTAGGAGAAGAGGTATTCACATTGTTAGTGCTTATATGCAAGTATAATTTCCTGAGAATATTAAAGGGAATTTTGAGAATATATGGATGAATTAATTTAGAAACTTTTGAGAGGAGAAAAATTATTAATAGGAGGGACCTAAATGGGCATTTCGATAAAAACAATTATGGAAATGAGAGCGCATAGAAGTCACTAATATGGAGTAAAGGATGATATGGTAGGTGTAACTTTGGATTTCACAACGTCTTGTGATCTTATTATAGCAAATACATGTTTATAAAAGAGAGATGACATCTTTTAAGAGTGGATCTGATGTTAGTTGAAATATATTTTTCCCTTAATAAAAGGATTAATAGGTTAACATGCACATTGTAAAGTAATACATGGAGTGAGAGCTTGCCGCACAAGTGACACAACATAGGTTGATGATATTAGACATTCGCATTAAGAAGTAGAATAAAAGAACCAGAGTGAATATAAGACCGAGAACTAAGAATTTAATGGTCGAAGTTAAAAGGAGAGAACTTGACACATTTTAAGGATTACATGATGAAAGAAGGTAGTTGGAATATAGATGAAGAAACTAATATTATGCGGAGTTATATGTCTAATTGCATCAAGAAGATGACTAAAGTAATTCTTGGAGAAGCTAAAAATAGTGGATTGCCTAATAAATAGAGTTAGTGGTGAAATAGAGAAGTTTAAAAGATAATTAGAGTGGAAGAGGTATCTTATAAGGATTTGATAGAACGTAGAAAGGATGAAGATTTGGAGAATTTAGGAAGGAACAAGCTAAGAAAGCAGTTAGCGAGGCTATATCCAAAGCTTATGAGAATTTACATAAAAAGTTAGAAACAAAGGCAAGAGAGGGATATATACGTACATATATACATACATATATATACAAGTCTATATATATACATATATATTTACACACACACACACACACACACACACACACACATATAGAGAGAGAAAGAGAGAGAGAGAGTAACTTTGCTAAGATGAGGGAAAGAAAGAGTAGAGACCTAGTGAGATGTAATAATACTGAAGGCAAAAGAGTCAGAGTGATGAAATTAAAGAAATGTGGATTTTTTTTCATATATTGTTTAATGAGAATATCATAGAAGCTAACATAGAAACAAATAGTGCAATTTGTGGTATTAACTATAGGTATATTCAAGAATTTCAGCTTAGCAAAGTAACATGTGTCCCAAGGAATATAAAAACTGTAGGGTTGTAAATATGATGATATTTCTATTGAATTTTGGAAGTGTCCAGAAGACTTGAAGTTGATATGTTTAAACTAAATTGTTCAACAAAATCATGGATACTAGGAAAGTGCCACATGAATGAAGGATTAGCACTTTGGTAGCTATAAATAAAAACAAAAGAGATATACAGGTTGGTGATAGACTTGGTTAGTTTAGGAAGGATTTAAAGCTGAATCCTTCCTATTCAAATTCAATGTTAGGAGATTTAAATAGAAGATTCACTCAATTAAAATTGATCTATATCATCTGAAAGTTCCTATAAAATAAAGCTCAATTGCGGATTGAGTTCTTTTACGATGCATCAAGTAGCACAAAATAGACGAGTGAAAATAGCATGTTGTTTAGATTTACGGTTTAGAGCACACGAATTGTTAATACAAATCTTTGGTTATGATCTAAACTTAAAACCCTTACAGACCAATTTTTGTTTGGTTTAAAACATTATATACCATTAAAGTCCATTTTGTGCATACACAATGCATATGTTATAAAGCCATTTGATTTTTGGTTTTAAGGGACTATAGGATTGATTTGAACGGATTTTTAATACGACTTTCCGAACATTGATTTGGAATGGAAAAGATTTGTTTTGAAATCCTTCCCAAAGGAGCCAAGTCTTATCTCTATAAAATTGTTAAAGTAATGGGGTTAAAGCTTAAGTGTCATACATCGAAACTTTGGGAAAGAGTAATCGAGCAAAGAATAAGAGAAGAAATGTCTTTTCTGTGGAGTAATTTGGTTTAATGTTTAGGAGATAAACTTTGTAGTCGTTAATTTACTATGGTAATTGATAGGGGTACCATAAGAAGAAACAAGAATTACATATGGTTTTCATTGATTTAAAAATGGCTTATTGTGGGGTTCCTGGTGAGGTAATTTGTTGCATTTTAGAATAGAAACAAATATCTACTAGGTGGATGGATGTGATTAAAGACTGGCCAGGCAATAACTAGGTTGAGGTTAATTGGAGGGGAGACAAAGCCAGTCTCTATCACTACATCCTTACACCAAAAATGAACATCAAGCCCTTACCTCTTTTTGCTATGCACTAGTGATTGATGAACTTACAGGGCATATTCAGGGTGATTTTTATGGGGCATATTGTTTTATGATGATTTATATATTAATTGATAAGACCATGAAGGGATAAGTTATAAAGTAGAAAGATGGAGAAAAGCTTTAGAATCTAAAGGATTTAAAATTTGTGGAACAAAGACAGAATATATTAGTAAAATGGTAAGAAGAAATGAGTGTACAATGGTTAACAAATACCTCAGAATGCTCGTTTCCGCTATTTTAGATCAACCATTGATCAAAATGGTCGAATCAAGGAAGATGTGATTCATAGAATCAAAGCATGATGGTCAAAGTGGAGAAGTGTTCTAGTGTTTTATGTGATTATAGAATGGAACCCACAAAACTGAATGGAAAGTTCGGCTATAAAGCCATACTGCTATATGGTTCACAATGTTGGGCACTTTATAAATTTGTCAAGAAAATGAGCATAGCATAAATGAGACTGCTGAAATAGATGATTAAGAATACACTAAGTGATAGGATAAGAAACGATGAAATGAGTGCATTGATAAGAAGTTAAAGGTTGCTTGCATTGAGGATGAGCAGAGGGAAAATCGATTTAGATGGTTTGGCCATGTGCAACTTAGGCCAATCAGTGCCTGAATTAGGAAAAGTTATTGTCATCGTTAATGGAGGACTGAGGACTAGGGGAAGACCTAAACAAACTTGCACCCAATTAGTGCAATGGGTTGCTCTAAATTTATCTTCTAAGATAAAAGCAGGGAAATTTTCTGTATATTGGAGCCAATTTAGATTGATCTCTATTTGAAATTGGCACCAACTTAGAGAGGGAATGAAGTTTTTCCTTTTCTTTTTTCTTTAAAGGGAATGAAGATATGTTTAGGATAAAGAAACATTATGCTTTTTATAAAATTTCAGTAATTGTGAATTGCAATTTTTCATTAAGATTTATTGAGTTGATAAGTAATTTTACCAGGAGGATAGAGTTACAATTTCACTTAGCCAGACTAGTCTTTGAACTAAATGACTGAATTAAACAAGTCGGAATACTTGCAACTTGAGTGGCAAAATCTTCTGACTAGAAACCAATTTTAAGCCACCTGATTCGTACAAATGCTCCTAGCATCAATTTCATATGCAAAGTGTAAAGAGTGCCTAAGGGTTCACTGCATTTTTATGAGCCCTTGCCATATGCGTGATTGTTTATTTGTGTTGCAGCAAGGTGCATCATACTGCTTGATATGCGACTGAACTTTCCTTTTTCCAGTAACTTTCTGAGTGGACCAGAGCCGTTGGAAGCCTAATAACACATGCCTAGTGGGCTTGATAAAACCTGCCCCACGGTTTTAATAAATTGAAAATTCCTAGCACATTCTGTGATTATTCTTATGAACCACGCATGAAACTTGGTAGACATGCAAGGGCTTCTGCAGAAATGCATAGAATGGATACTTCTGTATTTTTTAGTCAAACTGTAAATGAAATGCAATGATGTGAGTATCATATTGATTTATTGTTGTCTTCTCTCTCTCGCTCATAGCTTTTGATATGGTGTTCGTACCCACAAGAATTACCGCTCAGTGTCACCATTCTTTATGTCCATCATTTATGTAAGGGATCTAAGTGTGATGTTCTATGCTTTTAACTTGCCATGCCTTGCTATGTAAAATAGGGTATAGGCTTGTAATATCTCAAATGCATCTATATTCCATTTCTTTTTAGTACTTTTCTTATCTTACATGGTGTATATCACTGAAAAGTTTGATGAACTCCAAGCACAACATCGAGTATTTTCTCAGATCCTTTATTGATCGTATTGCCCGTCATCTTGTATATGATGCAGAAAGGTTGTTCAACAAGATTTCGATTTGAGCCTTGCTTACTGCAATCATGAGAAGAAACAAAGAAGTGAGGTATGTCCAGTCAAAACTATTTTGTTGTGCTCACACACAGGTGGAGGGACAGCTCAAGCGTGTTGTTCACACACAGACACACACGCGAGCTCGCGCGCGCACACATGCACACGCAACACAAACACGCGCAGGCACGCACGTGCGCACACACGCGTGGAGGTTCAAAATGCTTCCGAGGAAGCTATGGCTGAACCCTATCTCTTATCTCTATTATTTGCTTGCTCAGTTTGATACTGAGATACGGACTTGGCCCGGGAACTCACTAGGAGGTGAATTAACCTTCAAGCTATTAGTTTAATAGAACAGGACATACGGTCATGCATGCAAACCTAGTTCCCTCCTGAGGGAGGTTCCCAGTATGAATTCAACCTGTACACACACAAAAAAATATCTTTGAAGCAAGCATGTAAGAATCCTTCCCTATCATTTGGTGGTTAAAATCCAAACATTTCATGAATACCAAAAAATTAAACCTGTGGTCATATATTAGCGGATTCATTATATTAGTGTCATGAATCCACGGCAGTAATCAAGGTCCAGAGAACTTTTAAAAATATTTCGAAAACTTGTCATCTATGGATAATTATAGGAGCAGATTGCCGCACAGTACCTGAAGCTTTTCTCATTTTAGCAAGTAAATACCATATGTAGTTTGAACTTGTTCCACCTAACCTTCCTACTTCTACAATTAAATGCCCTTGATTAATTTCCTTGAGAAGTTGCACATGACCATAAACTGCTCAAAAAGATCTTGATGTTCCTGAGCTTGTCTAAAATTTCATCCTTCCCATCTTCTATACTTTCAAATTAGGTGAGAATTGCCAGTGTAAAGATTCTAGTTACTTCAAGTAACCTAATTTTTTGTGTATAATGTAGTAGAATAAAAGTTTGTTAAGACATGATTAACTTAAGACATGGTTTAAACATGGGATGCTAAGTAAAATTAACCTTAAGCCATACCTATATATTACTTAAAAGAAGAAATGTTATCTTATATTCAGCTATGGACAAACTGACAAACTCCTTGCTGGGCTTCACTGATGCCCTCGACACATTGGTAGTGCACAAGCTTAGGGGTGCATGTTGCACAAAAGTAAAGAAAAGGAAGATTTAATCAATTCGTTAATTTCTGGAATGAAATAGGAGGGGGTGCAATGAGAACTTTCCATGTCTTCATTCTAATTACTTTCCAAGCACTTGAAGATTTGACAGGGCCCCTTCCATTGGAGGGAACTATCTTTTTTCTTTTTCTTTTTTTCTCCCTTGTGTGTGTGTGTGGTTTCTTTTCTTTTTTTGTTTGGGTGTGTGTGTGGTGGGGGGTGGGGGGGGGGGGGGGGGGGGGGGGGGGGGGGGTTGGGTTTGGGAATCGTTCCGATTCAAATCTAAAGATGAGTGAAATTGCAAATTCTTTTCTTTTCATCTTGATCAATGTCACCTAGAGTGCCTTGAAATGAAAAATGAAATGTTCCAAGTTTCTTTCCTATGCATGAGTTGCCACAAATTAACAAGCAGCAACTTCTTTAGGTCTTAGCTTAGGATGTTTGAAATCCAGCAATATTTCTTATGTGTTTCTCAACAATATTTGCAGGAGAGTTCGTCTGGGACAGATTGGAGGAGCATTAAACCACAGACACACCTTATTCTAGCACCAAACAGCTCTCATGGCAACGTTCATTTGAGACAGGTTTGGAAGCAACTTCAGTCTCAGATCCCAATTCTACTGCAGTAGGTAGCACAACCTCCAAACCAAGTGCTGAGGTAAGGAGGCATTTTCTTTATCCAAAAAAACATTAACTCACCTTTAGATGAAATTGCTAATGATACTCATCATATAGGGGGTCAACTATCACCAGAGGCAATCGTCTGTGGTGGCTTCTTCAACTCTGGTTGAATTAACAACACGTCTCGACTTCTTCAAGGAACGGAGATCCCAGCTCATGGAGCAACTTCAGAATCTTGACCTTAATCATGGTACACCCTCACTAGCACAAGGATCAGCATACAGACCTTCACCTCCATGGAACAACAGCCCAAGATGACTAATGAGAGCACCATATGTACAACCAAACCCTCTTGTATATCCTTGATTCAACTTCCCCGATTTTCTTTATTTCTTCTGCTCTTTTTTTATTTCCTTTTTTGGGGTTTATTTTGACTTATTGGTGTTCTATTATTGGGCATTCGGAGAGAGTTGCCCCTGTAGAAACTGTGGTGAGGTTGTAAATTTTGTTCCTGTCTTTTCTCTCTTTTGTAATTTTTGGTTTTCTTTCTTTCCACTTTGTAACAAAGAAAATTGTGAAATCCAGTAAACAAAATCTGAGGACAAATAACTTGTTTTATTTCTTTCTTCACAAACATCTGTCCCCATGACTTTTGTTCATCAAGTGCTAAAATTGGATGCTGATGTTTTCAGTTTGTCTAGTGTAAATAAGAATAAGAATGGATGTGTTCATAGGCTACCATTGGACCTGTCTAATAGAAATTTTTCTATAAGAATATGAATTTTCTCATTTTCTTATAGAAAATTTTCTTTTAGACATGTCCAATGGGAGCCATGGACACGTCCTTTCCCATCCCTAAGTGTAAAGCTGTTAGGTTCTTGTGGTTACATTTGGTTAGAGGATGTAAATATGCCGCGCTCATCAGTTCAGTACATCTTGGGTTCTTATTGGTCTTTCTGGAATTCCGTTTGTAATTTCTTTCTGGAGCCGTGTTTTCATATTGTCTGGGATCACAACTAGCTATATTTATGTTCTTAGATATGAGTGAAATAAAATATTTGGGAATCTGTGCCTGTTGAATAGCTCAAAATTTGATTATGATTATTGGAATTGTAAATGTTGGTCTTGAGAAGTGCAGAATCTGTGCTTACAATGCTGCAACTGTCTTATGATCTATTAGGGCAATATCAACATGTTCTCATGTTATTGGGATGTCTTTATTGTCTGTAATCTTTCCATTCTCCTGTAGCCTTGCTCAGGTTAGTATTATGAACAAATTTGACTCTTTTGGGGCTTGCAGAATTCTTCACCTTGCGAGTTCTTGTTTCTTCTTTCTGCGTCGCCTTGCTGGCTTGCTGTGAGCTAAATGACTGTGAGGAGAATTTTCTTGCTTTCATATAAAAGTACACAGCAAAAAAATATGGATATTATACATTTTCAGATTTTGAAACTACCATTGGTTCAGAGAAATCTCAATGTTCATTATCATTGGATTGGAAACCTGTGTCAAATGTTCGAAAACCACGCAAGGCATGAGATAAACAAGTTACGCAAGTACCATTTGGTTGGTCATCAAAAGTCAAATCAGACCTTTCATAATGCAAAGGAAATAGAGTTATGTTTCTGATGAACTGGCTGGCAATTGCAGGCTCAGGAATGCGACACTGTTTATCATTACATAAAATAATTTGAAGAGCCAGAACAATCACAAATTGCAGCTTGGCAATGTGCTAGTTGCTAGAAACATCCAAGGAGAAAGAAAAGAAACATACATTGTGCGCGATTTTAGGGTCAATATATGCTGACAATGTAGGTACCATACAACATACATATACTATGAAAACAAAATTTCAACATTTCACGTTTTGACAATTGTAAATAAAAAAATGATGATAAGATAGAAGAAACAACACCTACAAGACTATTCATAGGGTTTATAATTGGGGGGATCATCTGCACCAAAGCAACTTACAAACTGTCGCTATATTAAAGCACCATCAGTCCATTTGTTCAATTTGGCGAGAACATATCTGATGACAGTGAAAATTACGGAAGAATAGATGCCGCTGACAAAAAAGTATGGAAGAATGCTCAACTCCAAACCCAACTGTTAATGGCAACAGAAACCTGCAAGCTGGCTGGATCAACTGAATCATAATTTCCTCTTGAGTGCATTATCCCTTCCATCTGTCACAGATACTTGGTCAATGCTGCCCTTCAAAAAAAAAAAAAAACGGCACAAGGAAGCAGAGCACAGCTGCCACGACAGTCAGTTATAGTAGAGGAGCGCCAGCCCTGAGATGAGAAAGGTTTTTACAGCATGTATGCACGCTCGTCAGGTTTTTTTACCTAGAGGAGACTCATTACTGAAATCATCCACTAGCCATAGACCAAAATCACGAAAGCGTTTAATTTTCTTCTCAAAACCAATAATATAGTTGTTGTGGATGATGGCATGCATCCCCTTGGTTTCTTTCACCCAAGTTTTATTCTTGAAATACAACCCTCCTGATGGAAACGCAGCCTGAGGCAATAGATAAAGATCCACCTGCAGCAATTCACATTGTTCATTAGTAATAGTTTTTGGGCATGTGGGTAATTATAAGTCTAAAAGATCACACACACCCCCCCCCCCCCCCCCCCCACCCACACAAAACACACAAAAGAGTGTATTTTGACACATGTAATAACACATGAAGCGAACTCTACCTTATACAGATGATGATGGGGTGTGTGTGTGTGTGTGTGTTGTGTGTGTGTGTGTGTAAATTTTAATTTTGATAAAAAACAACTGGAACAATTTTAAGGGCTTAATGAAAAAGTGATTGGACTCAATAAATTTAAAGTGTCATCCCTTGCTGTTTTAACATTTAAAAATGTGGCTTCATGGGGCCACCCACCTCCTCCTTTAAGCTTACATTGTAAGGAAGGAAGACCATAGAGGGGGAGGGAGGAACTTGAAAGAAAGGAAGAAAGGAGATATCTCAAGTTTGGAGAAGAAAGCTCCAGTAATATTTGAAAAAAGCTCCCATTATAGGAGGAAAAAATAACTCAAACAACTCAAACAAGGAGAATCACTACTTTAGCAACCTAGATTAGTCTTCTTGTTGCGCACATAATTCAGAACAAGCCTTCATAAATTGCTATTAGCCGTTGTAGACCTACACACTCATTTTGAAGCCCTGTCATGTCAGACCTGTGACAAACACACCTGTCAGCACATATGTCTTGTCTTGTTGATGTGCCGGGTCCATATTGGCGTGGTTGTGTTCGTGCAGCATAACCATAGACTATGAATTGAGTTGTTTCCAAATAACTCCGTATTAGTGCAATCATATATTAATGCACCCTGGCATTTTAATTTGAATATCCCTTTATCCCAATGCAAATGGAAGATTCGAACCGACAATGATGTGAAACGTGTACGTGGGCGGAAGCAATTGATAATATAATTCAAAGAAATTTCACCAATAAGAAGACCGTTGGTAAGAAAATGAATTAAAACAGATAATATCAGTTGTGATTCTTAGCATGCTTTTGTGTGATCACTGTCAGAGATTAAAGTGCTAATTAGAGTTATGATTATGCAAGTTAACCAGTTCTATGTGGAATAAAGAAATCAAGCAACTACAAGAGAGAAGTAAATGCACTCGCTCGCAGTATTTGCGGACAGAAGATCATTGTTCTAAATATCAATTAATCGGCCGATTATTCTATTCAGTGGCAACCCGCTTAATATTACATTAATCGCTCTGATTATGCGCTCGAGCGATTAATCGGTCCAAAGTGATTAACCTTCGATTAATCGCCGATTAATGCGCAATTAATCCGATTAATCATTTAAGTATTTCATATGTTTTTTATTTGAAAAGCTTGTCACTTTGTGTGTGTTGGATCGCTAAGTAGTTTATGTTGTGATGTTGATAATTTGATAATGATCTTTTATTAAAAAGTAGATGAACTATTATTTATTAAATAGTAGATGAATTATGATATTTTATTATTGTATATTTTACTTAAAATGATACTTATGTTTTATTATTTTTGATTATTTTTCAAATTAACTTATTTAACAATCTTTCCCGTATCTTTTAAAGCTCATTATTTTGATTGATAAATTGATTATTTTTTTTATTTATCTTATTTTGCAAGTAAGTTCTTTGATTTATATTTATATTGCAAAATTTGAAATCTTGGATTACTAATGTGAAGAGATAAGTTTTTTTACTTCTTTCTTTTTTACTATTTATTCATATTGTCTTGTTCATCATATCATGGTTTATAACTTCACATCTAGATATTGTCTTGTATAATATTTAGGTATTTTAATAATTAATTGTATATATTCATATGTAGTTGTGTATAAATATAATTAAATATATTAAAATTTTTAAAAACAATTAATCCCCGATTAATCTCTGATTAATCATTATTTAGTGTTAGACCGCATGAATAATGAAACCGATTTCTAAAACACTACAGAAGATCAAAATAGATAATAACGCAGAGATGTATCTTTACTAGTAAATAAAGGGTGAGAAAATTGAAATTGTACCTTAGATATTCGCAAATAAGATCTCAGTTTGCATGTTAATGGATGACTAATTAGCTTAATCTGGGCTTTGATTGCTGATATTTAATGAAATCTTATGTTGCTTGTCTTTGATGAAGACTTGGATTGTTGTATTTGATGGAAGCTTGTGCAATGATTTGTTGTAAGTTGGATGTGCACTGGAACTTGTGCACTGGAACTGTTCCTGGCTGTTGCAGGTATAGGCAGTAAGTGTGGCTTTTACAGGCCTTGTTTTAAATATCAGCCGAGTTGGCCGAGATATAGTCCGATGTCTCCTTTTACCTGCTGCCGATACGATATGATGAAATCGTTCGTCATATCGTTTGCAGCAAAAAACGGCCGATATTTGAAATATTGTTGACCGATAAATTACCCGATATCAGCCGATAAATCACCCGATATGAAATAACTTATTTATTGCACGACTGCGTGCAAATGTACATTATTTTTTACGGTGCTTGCATGCATATTATATCATTTTTATTAGGCAGATGATATTTATGACACTAAATCAACTTTTAGTTATCAGTATTTCATTATATATAGTGTCCGATATGAACACCTGATATGCGCGCGTATCCCCGACATCTCCCCCGATATCCGATATCTGATATGAAAAATTCCCATCTGATACGATCCCGATATCCGATATTTAGAACCTTGTTTACAGGGCACGTGGGCATTTGTTGTTGGTTGAAGATGGCGGGTAGACTTCTGGATGGGTGCCTATGCTTGGCCTATGCGTAAGCATAGTATGGACTCAAAGCACAGATTCTTGGTTTCAATAGTGAAGAGTCATCGAGGATGAGGCGATTGTGGTGAGGCGTTGGAGGATCATCGATGAAGAACTTGGCAAAAATTTTAAAAAGAAATTAGAAGTGGAGATAAAGAGAGGAATATATATATCAATTACGACATCCCACCAATAATTGAGTCTAATAGGGCATATCCCACCACTTAGAGTAGATGATAAAGAAATTTGTATTAAACTCAATTGAGAGAAAAACTTTCATTGATTATTGATTGAAAAGTGAACACATAAGGGTTTTATATAGCCTACAAAATTGTAGGCTCATAGTTACAATTGAAATAGAATACTAATCCTAAAAATTGAAAATCTAAAAGAAAGAAAAATATATGAGAAGAAAAATAATAATTCTATTACAACTCTGATTACTAATTTCATTACATAAAAGAAAATAAAATTCTACTACAACTCTGATTTGACAACTCCTAAAACCAAATTGACATAGTATTCTTGCACTTCCTTGGTACAGTTTTCAAGCTTTTGAATTGGGCTTTGGTGGCGATCTTGTTGGTGTTGGCACTATGATGTCCGCATCATTCTCCCGGGGTTGGAAAGAACTCGACTTTGTTGAGTTTGAATAATAAGAACTCTCATACTGCTCAAATAGCTCAGGATCAATCTTTTGTAGCTTACTTCGATCTATCCACGAATCATTTGTCGGTAATTTTTTCACTGAACCAAATACTCACGAGTCTTATCATCTTTGGTGGTGATAATTTTATCATCCACAATTTTATCAATCTGACCCACTGTATTAAGTAATATTTGAAAACGGTGGAAAGAAAGGTCTCTCAGAAATAGGCTTAGGGGATGGCTCATCATCTAATGGGTTGCTAGAGTTAAAATTAGGACCCTTGTAATCCTCTAAATCTTCAATATTGAATGTAGAACTGATATCAAAATCTTGGTATTATCATTTAGCTTCTTTAAAATTTGAATGGACCATCATTATTGGCATGCAATTTCTTCACAGTTCCTAGTGAAAATCGTTCCACATGAATCTGTACACTCACATAATCACCAACATTAAAAAATTTAAATCTCTTTCTTACGTCAGCTCTTAGCTTGTAGTCGACATTTAAGCAATTTTATCCAAAACATTCTTGTTCAAATTGTGTACATGATGCAAATAATAATGCAGAATCTGATGCTCTCATATGATCGGACATAGGAATAAGGTCTATAGACTGTCTAGGTCTAAAACCATAAACAATCTCATGCGGTGATTTACTTGAAGTCTTATTCACAGCTGCATTGTATGCAAACTCTGTAGTAGTAAGTTCAGATCCCAACTTTCCGTATGTTCACCAACTAACGTGTGTAACAGATTCTCTAGACTCCTATTGACAACTTCAATTTGACCATCAGTTGGAGATGAAAAAGCAATGGAGAATTTCAGTTTCGTTACCAAAGTGTTTTCCAGAAGTAACTTGTGAATTTCACATCTCTATCGGACACAATGCTCTTAGGCAAATCATGCAATTTGACAACAGCATCAAAAAAATATATTAGCAACTCTAGAAGCACTGGCAGTTCTAAAACAAAAGAGAAAATATGTCATTTTGGAGAAACGATCCACAATCACTAAAATAAAATCGTGTTTTCTCAAAGTCTTAGGTAAATCTAATACGAAATCCATACTCACATCTTACCAAGGACAATTTGGGACGGGAAGTGGAGTGAACAAACCAGTGTTTTATTTTTGTTGTTTAACTAGTTGACAAATGTGACACTTACCAACATGCTTAACAACATCACGTTTCAAACTAGACTAATAAAATCTATACTTTACAGCTTATATACTCTTCTCATTCCTAAAGTGTCCAACTAGATCACCTATATGCAATTCTCAAATAAGAAATTCTCTAAGAGAGGTTATTAGACTGCATAGCTTACGACCTAGAAACAAATATCCATCATGCAGAACAAATTCATCAACTTCTCGTATAGTTTCTTCTTTTAGTTCCGTGTATATCTCGTGAAAATCAAGACATGACTCATATTCAGTTTTCAATCTCAAAATCATTTACAACAGTTGACATTTTAATCAAAATGAACACTCTACGGCTGAAAGCGTCGACAGCTTTGTTTTCAACTCCTGCTTTGTGACGTAGGGTGAATGTGTGGTCCTGTAAGAACTCAATCAATGACCATGTCTAGCATTCAACTTCTTTTGAGAGTAGATGTACTTCAAAACCTCATGGTTAAAAAAGAGAATAATTTTTTGCGGTAGCAAATAATGTTGCCAATAGTAAAGTGCTTGAATTACCACATAGAACTTTATCGTAGGTAGTGTAATTTTGCTTGGCGTCATTCAGTTCTCACCAAAGTAAGCAATTGGATGCCCTTTTTGAGCTAAGACTCCACATACACATAGTCGGATGCGTCATATCCTACTTTAAAAATCTTAGAAAAATCGAGAATAACTGGGGACTAACCGTTCTTGCCTTAATCTCGACAAACGCTTTATCAACAGCGTTAGACCAGCAAACTCACATTTCTTTAGACAGTCTGTAATCGGGGCCATGATAGTGCTAAACCCTTTTCTAAACCGTCGGTAGAAGGTAGCAAGTCTGTAGAAACTTCTCACCTCACAGATGATCTTTCCGACCATTCCTTATGGCTCACTTTTTCTAGATCTACAAAAACTCCGTTTGAAGAAACTATAAATCCTAAAAAGTGAACTTGTGTCTAAAGAATTTTTCGGGTTAGCATACAATTCTTTCTTTCTCAACACAGTACAAACTTTACGTTAGTGGTCTAAATGTTGCTAATGAGAGTGGCTATAAATGAGGATGTCATCAAAATAAACTACAAGAAATTTTCTTATAAAGAGTCGTAATACTTGAGTGATCACTAGCATAAATATACTTGGAGCGTTGGTCAACCCAAAAGGCATAACCATCCATTCATATAATCCAACTTTCATCTTGAAAGCGATTTTTTATTCATTTTCCGGACGAATGGGATTTAGTGATAACCATCCTTAAGATTTATCTTAGAAAATTGTGACATAAGACATCATATCCAACATATTATCCAACCTCAGTATGAGAAAGCGATATTTGATTGTGATCTTATTAATTGCTCTACTATCCACGCACATACGCCATGATTCATCTTTCTTCGGTGTTAATAATGAGGGGACTGCACATGGGCTCATACTTTCTCTAATGAAGCCTTTATCTACCAACTCATCAACTTGTCTCTTGACCTCAGAATGCTCGATTGGGTTCATTAGGTAATGTGACAAGTTTGACAGACTTGCTCCAGGTACTACAACGATAGCGTGTTGGATGTCACGCATCGGGGTAATTTATTCAGAGAGTCTTCAGGACATCATTAAACTCCTCAATCACGTGGGTGATTTTCCAAAGGAATAGTGTTATCCAGCATTTTAACCACTTCTCTAGCAATTAAAATCATGAATGAAGCACCGTTCTTAAGTTCTTGAACACGTTCTGTGGCACTAATTAAATTGACTCCTTTCGACTTCTTTGGTGCATTAGGTTTAGGCTGTTTAGCTATAAGTCGAAGGGGTATCAACTTGATCTTTTTACCATCATGTTCAAATCGAAACATGTTTGATCAGCCGCGAATGGTAACATCCTTGTTGTAAAGCCATGATCGTCCTAGAATGATTTGATCTACATCTATAATAACCACATCACACCATATCTTGTCTTGATAAAGTTCAAAGTCGACCGGGATAAAATATCGTTGTTTCACATTTAGGGCCGTGGAGTTGATCTATGACACCTTATATGGATGTGGATGAAATTCACCTTGAATCCATCCTTTTCGATCATATTAGACGATACTACATTGACACAACTTCTACTATCCACTATCACTTTCCACTTCTTTCCTCCAATCTTAGTGAATGTGTAGAAGATAACAGTTCTTTTCCAATCATCCTTTTCTTCGTATTGTGAGAATGCACATCTAACAATAAATATGTAATTTGAAGGTGCGAGTCTAGTAGCAGTTGCACTCAACACTAGAACCTTCTTGGTCATAATCAGAATCGCCGTCCTCGTCTGGGTCTGGTTGGTATGCAAACTTCTCAGAGTCAGGTTCGAGACCTATGGGAACTCTGTCAATGAACGCAATCTTAATTTCACTACCACACTTAGTTGCAACATGATCATAACCTCGACATCTCTAACACTTGGTGAAGGCACTAACTTTGGGAATGTTTTGTTTGGTGAGTTCGCTACATTTATCTCTATTTTTGCTCTTGAAATCATTCTTTCGGGAGGAGGATTCGGTGCTAGACTTATTGAGCTGGAAAGAGGAGGAAGTTCTACACGCACTCAATTTTGAATCGAAACTCGTAGTATTGTAGTTAGACTTAAGAAAATCTAGATCTTGAACTAACGATATGCTTTTTCTAAATGGATGACTCCTTTAGCTAACAGTTCGACTCGTAAGTCTTCTCTAAGTCCGGCTCTAAATGTAGAAAGAATGAGTTTTATCCTTTATTATTGATGGTACTGCATCTGATGAGAAACTCATCGAATTTTACAACTCACTCCTTGGTCGATTTGTTGCCTTGAGTGTATTGATGTCACTTGCCCATAAGACGGTCACTAAATAATGGTGGCACATACTTCATTTCTAGCTCTTCTTTCATCATATCCCTTGCGTCAATCGTTTGATGACCTCGGGCTATCGTCTGTTATCGAAGTTGATCCAGTACCGACTAGCTTGACTGGTCAGTTTCATTGCAGTAAACTTAATTTTTCTAAGGTTAGTGAGATCGTACCATATGAAGTACTTATCTAGTTGTAGTTCAATCTGTGAAAAGTTGTGGGTTATGTCGTCCATCAAAGTTGGTGACATCGATCTTGATGCTCTTAAGAAATTGATTATCGGGATTGGAGTGAGTTATCAATGTTATCACGACAGTTATTTCGCAGTGGGGTTGAACTTTCTCCAATAGTCAATAACGCATGGTCCGCTATGACTTTGCCTACTTTCTTGTTCCTTTGGTGCAAGGCTACAATTATGTCGTTGAGCTTAGCCTATAAGTCGGCTACGACCATAGAAAGTTAAGAATCCATTAGAGTTGGGTTCATTAGATTTGTCTAGTAAATATGTTGTACCACTACGGGTTGACATGCAATGTATAAGTCTTAATATGTATGTAAATCTAAACTAATTTTTATTTTGTTTTGTTGGTATTTTTTAAAATTGTCAGATTAATCAAACTCTTAATCTTACTAGTCCAATTGGCCAGAGCGACATAGCTCAGGTGGGAGTTTTTTCGCTCTTTGCGTTTCTTAATCATAGAACCACGTTGAGAACGTTTCTTAGTTATACACTAATCTATAAAATTTCAGGAAAAGATTTACCCTCAATGATTCCTAAATTGCACTAATATTTTTGAGATTTAAAAAAAAATTTAACTAGATGTAAGGAAGCAAATAAACGCGACTAATATGCAAATCCTACCTATCTATGCTCTGATAACAAGATGATGTGAAACGTGTAGTTATAAAATAATTCAAAAAATATTTCACCAACGAGACTGTTGATAAGAAATGAATTAAAACAGATAATATCAATTATGATTTTTTAGCATGCTTTTGTGTGATAAGTATCAGAGATTAAAGTGCAAATTAAAGTTGTGATTATGCATGTAAACCAGTTCTATATGCAATAAAAAAGTCAAAAAACTACAAGAGAGAAACAGATGCACTCGCTCGCAGTATTTGTGGATAGGAGATCTGAATAAATAATAGTGTAGAGATGTATCTTGACTAGTAAATAAAAGACAAGGAAATTGAAATTGTACCTTAGATATTCGCAAATAAGATCTCAGTTTGCAGGTTAATAGATGACCAATTGGCTTAATCTGGACTTTGATTGATGGTCTTTGATGAAATCTTATGTTGCTTGTCTTTGATGAAGACTTGGACTATTGTGTTTGATGGAATCTCGTGCAATAATTTGTTGTTGGTTGGATATGAAATGAAACTTGTGCACTGAAATTATTCCTTGATTGTTGCAAATATAGGTAACAAGTCTGGCTTTTATAGGGCATGTGGGCACTTGTTGTCTTGTTGAAGATGACGGGCTGACTTCTGGGTCAGCGTCTATGCTTGGCCTGTGTGTGAGCACAGTAGGGACTCAAATCGCAACATCTTGACTTCAATAGTGAGGAGTTATCGAGAACAAGAGGCAATTATGTTGAGGTGTTGGAGGATCGTCGATGAAGAACTTGGCAAAGATTTTAGAGGAACAAATTAGACGTAGAGATAAAGAGAGAATTGATAAATCAATTACGATTTTCCACCAATAATTGAGTCTAATAGAGCATTCCACCAGTAATAGAGATGAAAATGAGAAATGAGAAATCTGTATTAAATTCAATTGAGAGTAAAAAAAATTTATTAATTATTGATTGAAAAAGTGAATACATAGGGCTTTACATAGCCTACAAAATTATAATCTCATAGTTACAATTGAAATAGAAATACTAATCCTAAAAGAAATCGAAAATTTAAAAAAAGAAAAATACATAAGAAAAAAATATAAATCCTACTACAATTCTGATTACAAATTCCATTCATGAAAGAAAATAAAATTATACTACTAATCTGATTTCATAACTCTTTCTAGAACCAAATTGCTATAGTATTCTTAGGCCTCCTTCAGTACACTTTTCAAGCTTTTGAATTGGGCTTTGGTGGCGGCTTTGTTGGTGTTGGCTCCATGATGTCTACATCACACAACCTTCCACGAGGGGATGAAGTGCAACACTCCTAAGCTAAGCTCGCTTGGTGTATGTCTGGAATTTTGATTCACCAGAACTGAGTTTTTTAAATCTTCCGATACATGGGTGTGGTCCATGATGAACTAAAAACCAGGGTTAGCATGCCCTTGATGGCAATCCTTGAAGCATAGATATTTCAAATCCAGAGACATACCCATACAGATACATTGCAGACACCAAGATCTTCCAATACTTGGTGAGATACACCTTTAATTGAAATTATGATGTATCCCTGGTAGAGGATGTGCATCTTAACCTATCAGACATGTCCCAGCCTAATTTGCTTTGTGGATTGTTTATGAAATAATTCTGTAAACATAAAAACAAAGAGTATTCTGGTAATAGTGAACCATAGCCTACCATGGGAGGGTTTTCATGCCAAAGTACTCAAATTTACTTCTGGTATGAAGAGAGGAGAGAATAGACATGGAAAAGGGACAAGGCCTCAATCTTACTACCAAAGTACTTAAATCACTCTCTTTCGCTGCCAGCTTACACTGAATTTCAATCATCGTTCAAAAAATTAGTCCATCGTGGGCAATATCATATTGGTTTTGAGAAACTAGATACGTTACCCTATAAAATCAGTTGATATCAGGGCCAATATGTTGATATAGTCGATAGTGACGATATTGATTGTAAAAACTCATTAGCTTCGCACGATACTGAGATTTTAAACCATGATTTCAGCCTTTAATTAAACTTCACAAATGAAGAATCATCATTCTAATTAAAATAAACAAGCGGATTTGAAAATTAAACATAAAACAAGAAAATAAAACAACTTAACTATTCAACAATTATTCAGCACGTGAAAAGTAGTAAACATATCTTATCCCCATAAAATCTCACCCAAATATTCTATCTTATTTAGTACGGAAACTATAAAGTGAGTGTCGTGTCTAGGGGTGCCATCTGATCGGATACGGACAAATATTGTCTTTACCATATTCATATCCTCACTCAACCTTCGCATACGAATACAGATATTGGTAGATGTGAAAAAATGATATTGTATCCGCCAACATCGGATATCGGATACGAATCTGATATTGCGAATCAGATGCGGATACTAATCGGATATGTAAAAAAAGATAAGATAAAAGATAAACTAAACAAATATGCTTATATTACTTTTTATTCATTTACAATAATATAAAATGTGATACATACTATGATATTATTTTGTACATATCAATACTTCCACAGTATCCATTGTCATTCGGCTTCTATAGCACAATGAATTACACGACCTTCAGTGCTAAATGTTGATTTAAGCCACGGTTGATGTCGAAATACTCAAATATCTCATACTACTCTTGCAAGAATCGGATACTTTCCACCATTACTTTTACACAACTCAAAGTATCAAAATCTATTGCTCATTCCATTAAAGAATAGTCTTTTCCATACGGATACCATTATCAAACACCTAAACTGTGAATATCGGATCAGATATTGCCTTACCATATTCGTATCCGCACTTTACCTTCGGATATGGATATGGATACGGATATTGACGGATGCAAAAAAATAATATCCGTATGCGGGATAGAGGCGGATTCAGATGCGGATATCCGCGGATAATCGCATCCGATGGCACCCCTAGTCGTGTCCATGTCGGGCATATGTAAGACGCCGACACTTGCATGACACTTGCCCAAGACGTGTGACACTCCGAATCCGTGTTGGCTTTTAGAAAATCACAAACTTTGTGTCAGAGATGTGTCAAAGGCATGTCAGCTTTAAATGAAATCTAAAAAACCAAATATTGAATTCCTTGAAACCACATGTCACTTAAACAAATATGAAACAAGGCCTATTTGACATGAGTAAATAATACATTAATAGAAATAAATGCCTCACAACCCAAGTGAGGTATTGGTTAGATTTTTTTTTCAATCGTTTGTTTGATTTTGTTACTTTCTCTCATAGTCTGAAGGTTTTGTTTTGTTTTATTTTTAATACAACCCATCCCAATCACTAGGAATTTTTATATGTATTACACACACACACAGAGTCATATCACCATGTCCCCGTATCCTACATTAAGGATTTGCCGTGTCGTCATGTCCTTGTCATGTCGTATCCGTGTCCCGTGTCCATGCTTCATCAATTCTATCTAATCTAAACTTCAGATACATTTGCACAATAAAATCTGAAACTGAAAAATGATCCTGACTTTTAAATTTTAAATAGATATCCTAACCAATCTTCAGCTACATCAGTTGCTTCCGAGTTCCTGCTATGCAAATCTCATCTTCATGGCACATCCTCCTTCCATACTAACATTACAAGATCTTGACAACCAGATGATGAAGGCCAACAGAAAGTACTCTAGGAACTGGAAGAAATGATTTGGACAATATCAGAAAGGATAGCGAAAAGGTTAGTAGGACAAGGATATGTTGGAAATCATGGACATGGGAAAGCATTTTTGGACTGATTGAGCCAATCGAATTTTGACTCCAAAATCATAAGTGGAAAAGGGGTAAAATGAGCTTGACCCCCCCCCCCCCCCCCCCCCAATTGACTTCAGCTTGACTCATCATCATTTGATAAGGTTTGGTAGGGCTTGGCTTCATATTGATTTGCTTCTGTATTGGACCAATTTCTATTGGTGCACAGCTCTGATCAATCCGGTTTCCTCATTTTTTTTATGGCAGCAACAGTGGTGATGAGATCGTGATGGCTGGAACATCATTGGCAAGAGTTAGAATGGTGAAGTGACAAATGAGTGGTGGCTATGGTTGTAGGTGGTGTCCAATCATATCGTTCCATAAGGATATGGATTCGCACTGAACACTTTGCATGGATTACTCTTGGTCAACATATAGGTTTTGAGTAGAAAACAAAGGCAAAGAGCCACAAAAGAATGAAAAGCAAATGGGAGAAAATGGGAAGGAAACAAGGATCTGAAGTATCTGATGCCAGTTTGGTGCAACCTAGGCACGAGAAGAGGAAAACAGGAGACAAGAGACAAGGAAAAGGATTAGCAATGCCTTACCTTACCAAAGAAACTCAAATCATTCACATTCACTGTTATTTCCCCTTTAAATAGGCTTTACAAAATGAACAATCACCATCCCAACTAAATCAAGCAACCAGTTTGGAAAATAGAAATAGAAACAGAAAATACAACAACTTCATTTTTAAGCAATTACCATTCATATAAACAGTAACAACTAGCTCCTACCCCCATTAATTCGACCAAATATTCTACCTAATCTAAATTTAGTTTTGCAAATAAAATCTGGAACTGAAAATTAATCCTAACTTTAAATAGACATTATAACTAATCTTTAGGGACATCAATACAGCTCCTCAAAGGAATAACAAAGAAATAACATGAATACTCCATATTATTTCATTTAAATACAAGCCTTAGCAACAAGTTTTTCCAGTGAGGAAGTTGAGGTAGTCATGAGGCAAATTTGGTAATAATAGAAACTTCAAGCATAAGGCTTAGAAATGGAACACATTGAATAAATAGGAAGCAAAAGGGAAACAGATATGGCTGAAAAAAGTGATGAGTTATGTGAAGCACAAACACTTCAAAGTGAGTGTCGTGTCCATGTTGGCATATGTACACAATGCTTTTCTGACAAGCATTGGACACTCCAGAGCAATGTCTAATTTTTTTCAAAAACTATAAAATTGTGTGTTGGAAGCGCTTTAAAGAAAATTTAAAATCACGCGTGGGTAGGGGTGCAATTGGATCGGGACAAGTCATATCGGGTCAGATCAACTTTGAGAGACAACTCAACTATAGTTGATCGTGTGCCAGCAGTGTAAAAATGAATCAGTGTTGCAAACTCATACACCAAACAGATTTAAAAATGGCCAGATTATAAATCTCAAACCCAATTAGACAACTCAATTCAAACTTATAAAACACACGAGAGAAAAATACCATCAATATCAGACTTTACAGACAGAATCTCAACTTTAACACATGAAACTTATAACATAATATTAAGTGAAATTATGGCATCCACGAGTTTACCTATTAGTTTCTATGAGGGTAGGAATCTGAAGTTTACATATATCTCAAAAAAATGGTTTAATGGGTCAAGTTTCAAACCTACATCTGATCTATTTAATGAACGGGTTAGATGGGTTCGAGCAGTTTACGACCCAAACCGGTATATGCTTGACCGAAACCCGCAAGTTACGGGCTGCGTTCGGGGTCAGTGCAATCAGGCAGGTTCATAATTGTCACTTACGTGTGGGACAGCCTGGAGCCACAAATTGTTTGAACAAAAGATGAAAACAAAAAGCCCCTTCAAGCTAAGCGAACATTGTGTTAAAAGAACCTAAACATAGGTGAGGCATTGACTAGGTTAACACCTCAGACATATGTGAGGCGTTGACTAGGTTATTTCATTGTTCTTTTTGTTTGGTTTTGTTACTTTATTAGTGCATGGATGCAAACAATGAGATTTTATTTTGCTTGTCGATTTTGCTTTAATAGAAGACATCCTATTCACTACAGGTTTTGATGTGTATTATATATAGAAAAAGGCCCTCACATCTTTATGACCCAGTATTCTACTTTTAAGAATTTAACGTGTCATCGCATCCATATCGTGTTGCGTTTGTGTCATGTATCCTGTGTCTTGTGCCCCATGTCTGTGTCCATGTTTCATGACTACATGTCAGTCTTCAACATGGTGGAGAGTTTGGAATGTTCAAATATAATTGTTCAAAGTACAGGTTAACTATCTTTAAAATCTTTAAAAGTTTTATAATATTTTATTTTAGTTTCATTATTTATTAGCATACTTGAAGCAAGAGTGCTGGAATTTGAAGAAGGTTGATCTGGAACTCATTAAGATAGAGTTTTGCAATGGCTTAATGGTTCATGCTATATTGGGTTCAACAATTGCAGAAATGGGGTAGATAGAGAGAAATGTGGCTAGCAATTGCTCCTACATGGAACAAAGAATTTCCACGACAAGCTTTTAAGGGATTTGCGTTTGATTTTCAACTTGATAAAGACCACAGGATGCCAGGATTGAAGCCTCAAAAACACCAGCTCTACCACTTAGGACCTGCATTCGGGTATAAACAATCTGAAGGAAAGGATTTCGGTGAAGATCCATTAAAGGAATGAAAGGACGAACGTAGTCCTGCAATTTGCTAGAAGTTTAAAGAAACTAAAACCAACTTATAGAAGGAATTGGAGTGACTTGAAGCTTTCAAAGCAGTAGTTATAGTAATAAGTTCAGCATTCCCAAATAGTTGAGTAAGGTTAAAAGTTCAGATTAGGCAAATATCCAAAAGACATTAAGATAACCAAACCACTATTCATGAACGAAATTTAGCATTGGTCTCATCAACTAAAAGAACCATCTGATAATTTCATACACCATTAGGATTCTCTTAAACACCCACAACAGGAACATCAATAAGGACCAGCTTAGAGAAACATTTTTATGCAAGCCAACAGTTGTTGCCATGCGGGGATTACAGAAATTCATCCTGCTTGTCATATTCACTATAAATTCTTTCTATCACAACCATGACAGTTGCAAAAGATGCTCAATAATTTGTAGAAGCCACCAGATAACCACTATTATGTACAGAACTACAAACCACCATATAACAACCTTAGTTTCTATTATGTACTCACCAGTTAGACTAGGTTTTGCAGGTTCCACCTCTCCCGAATCTTTTTAATTTTTGTCAGTTACAAAAAATTTAAAATCACTTGGGGCATGTTTGGATGGTGCAAGCGGGGGTGCAAGTGCAAGTCCCTCTTGCACCCATTGCACTTTCAAATTGCAGTCAAAACAGTTAATTTTGTGATAATGCAAATTCCACTTGCAGCCCAAATAGTTAATATTATGGTTGCAAATCCACTTGCAAACAGTTAATTTGTAGCCCACTTGCAAACTCACTTGCACTTGCAGACCCAAATAGTTAATTTTGTGATCCACTTGCAGACTTACTAGTAAAGCCCACTTGCAGAATTTGCAATTTTTTTATTAATAGATTAATTTTTAGTTATTAGATTAAAAAATTTAATTATTAGATTAATGTTTTAATTAGATTAACGATTTTTATTATTAAATTAACGTTTTTAGATTAAAGTTTTTATTAATAAATTAGTAATTTTTTATTATTAGGTTATTATTTTATTAGATTAATATTTTATTATTAGATTAATGTTTTTATTATTGTTTTAATATTTTTAAGTATTTGTAATCTTTTTTATTAGATTAATCTAATTGTTTATTATTAGATAATTTTTTATAAAAAAATTAATGTTTTTTAGTTATTAGATTAAAACTTTTTATTATTAAATTTAATAATATTTAATATTAGATTAATATTTAATATTAGATTAATATTTAATATTAGATTAATATTTAAATTAGATAATATATTTAATATTTAATAATATTTAATGTTAGATCAATCTTTAATATTATTAAATATAATAAATTTAATATTTTATAATTATAAATTAATATGTTTAATATTAGATTAATGTTTTTAATTAATTAATAATATTTAAGATTAGATGCAATATTTAAATTTTTTTATATTAATATTAGATTAACATATTAATTACTTAATAATATTTAATATTAGATTAATGTTTTATTATTAAATTTAATTTTTAATATTTTAAATTATTAGAATGATTTTTAATTTTGAGATTAATATTTTTATTATTAAATTAAAGTTTTATTTTGCGGTCCACTTGTAGACCCAAACAGTTAATTTTGTGACTCATTTGCAGAACCACATGCAAATCCCACTAGTAAGCTCTCGACCAAACAACGTAAGGACAATATATATTCCCACTTACACTTCTACATTACTAACTAAACAACGTAAATGGCGATATACTTTCCCACTTACACTTTCACATTACCAACCAAACACTTGAAAACTTACTTGCGCAAAACTCACTTGCAATGCAAACCCCACTAACAACTTGCATCCCACTTGCAGGCTTGCAGCAACCAAACAGACCTTTAGCACACCTCCCAACAAGAGACTATATTATCCAGCAGATATTCATATCAATTTTCACAGTTGTCCCGTCACTTATTCTACAAACATCAGAAAACTGACCATTATTCTCATAACAACTATAGGAAATTTCCTTTTATTTATTAATGGGCCCACACATTCTCAAACCACAAGCCATTTACAGGTTTTCAGGTCCAATATAAATGATTTTGTTAATTAAGCCTACTTAATTAACCCATAGATATCTAACCATAACAGAATGACATTAGGCCCGCATGCCCAACCCTTTTACATGCATTTCAAGGCATAATAGAGCAATTTCACTAATCATCTGATGTCCCCATTTCACCATATGAGTCTCACAAGATCTACTCCTTTAACCATCCCATCAGGAAACTTAAGAATCTCACTTTCCTTATCTGATTCCCTTTACATCTTTCATTGATGTATTTAGACTCACATTCCTCATTTAACTGACATTAAAAAAAGAGCTCTTTGCCTCTTGAAAGCCTAATATACAATGTAAAAATATACCAATCCCAAAAAAGAAATCTGACTTACCAAGTTACCATTATAACAAAACTCTTCCTTTTCACTACTTCAGGTCCATCAAAGCCATTGGCCATCAAACTGAGTTAAAACTGTAGGTTATCAGAAGAGACCCTCAACCAAACCCTGGAGCAGAAAGAAACATCCCATGAAGTACCGATCATTTAGTTATAGGAAACACGATGCATTACGGGAGCCTAATAATGACCGGTTGAATGCTAGAGGAATACTATTAAGCAATATTTATTAATTTATTCATTTTAAGAAAATAAGTGCACTTTTTGTTCACCTTCCCAAAACTTAAACCCCTTCCTACCTGCCAATCCTCCACTTTACAACTTTACAAAGCACCGTTGGTGGAAATATGGAAGTTAATAATGTATTGATCACCAAGCATGAATTTTTATTAAAAAGATAATGTATTAACAATGCATTAGCACAGGATTATCTGCTTGTGGATGAGAATATTAAAATTCTAGTCCTACAACCATAACTTAATACAGGGAACGAACATACCTCTCCAGCAGTTTTATTTAAAGCCCAGTTGAAAGCAGGCTGGTCATTGGACTTTATCTTTTTAGACCACGGTTGTTCTTTGAGTTCTTCGATCCATTTCTTCATTACTAATTTTGCTCCATCGGTTGGTCGGAGATAAATCATGCAACTACAAATATATGTTCTTCCCTTCTTATTAGGAGGTGGCAAATCATGAGGGTGATCAGAGGTTCACCTGTTGATTCCAGGTAGAAGATTGATAAAATTTCATGGTCATGAAAAACAAACTTGTACTGTAAAAGAATAGGCAACTTGTACTGCAAAATAGGCCTGGTAGTTTAGAAACTTCTAATTACTTGTTCTCCTCATGCTTTTAGAACTGCAGGCTTACAAGGAAAATAACAATGCCCAAAGAAGGATATCACTTGATCTCCACAGTATCTCTAATATATTCATGATGTAATCAATGACACTTCATATACAGTATATGAAACATAAAATTTCAAGTTAGCAGAACATACAGCAGCCATGTCATCAGTGAAATACACTTCGTGATTTCCCTTGAGGTAACGGAATGGATCCCCCAACCAGGACCATATCAACATCATTGTACATCACATTGTACCCCATCTCCAGAATATGCAAGAGGTGCCGTGGCCTCCGCGATGTAAAATAAAAAACCCTGTGAAATTACAACACAAGCAATTCATTAGTACTTCCATCTCAGATTTGATTCGGATCTGTTCGATTCTTGCAGAGAGAGAGAGAGGGAGAGGGGGAGAGCTGGGAATTTGGATCTTGATGTTTTCATCTGCAGTAGAATTGCTAGCAGGGAGAGAGATCAATGTGATCAGTGTGCCGGGTGCACAGTAGTGCATGCACAAAGGCATTTTTTTTTTGATTAAATACTTTTTTAGAAATAATCAAAACCGGTCGAAGAGAGAGTTTCTCCTTTGACTCATATAGAAAAAAAAATTTCCGTCCGTCTGTCTTCACCCTCCTCCTTCTTCTTCTCTCAGCTCCCTCTTCTTCTTCCTCTCCCTCCCCCTCTTCCCTAATTGATCGGTGATTTCCCATCGACAATGACAGTATACTAGTTTTAAAACAAACTCCCCAAAAAATATTCCCAAAAACCAACTTTGAAAGCTACGTCAGCGCCACGTGGGCACCACGTCAGCGCATGACGCCACAGCGGGCGCTGGCGTTTGGTTCGCAACACCGGGCTAACACAATTTTTTTTTTTTGGGACTTAACTATGGGGCTAACACTGGCTAAAAATTTATGCACAACTGACTTAGCCGGGGTTTTCTAACTCTGGCAAGAAGTACAAAGACTGATCCAACACCAGCCCAACTAAAATAGCAAAAAAAAGGCGACGGAAAGTGGCTAGGGCAAGGCTGGAGTGAGCGGGGAGAGGGAGGAAAGCTGGGGGGAGGGGAGAGATCGGGGAAAAGGGAGGTTTAAGGATTTATAGATGTGGGACCAAGTGGATTCCACAGCAATAAAGGTGCTCCCGAGTTTCGGCTAGTATTGCAACACCGGCCGAACGTCACTAGCAGAAATTAAAAAAAAAGTTTTCAGAACATCGTCATCTGTTTTTTGTGTTTTTTAAGTATAAATTTCCAGCCGGTGTTGGCGCCAGTGCCATAATGGTGCCACGCGCTGACGTGCGCTTACATGGCGCTCACGTGGCTGTCAGAGTCGGGTTTTGAGAATATTTTCGGGAGAAGTTTGTTTTTAAATTATTTTTAAAAAGAGTATTTAATCAAAAAAATCCCTATCACAAAATTGAATTTTTTTTTTATATATTTAGAAAAAGAACCAAAAGAAAACAAAATACAAAATAAGCTAAAACATCAAGAGTTCAAATAACTCCCTGAGAGAGTAGTACATCGTATAAAACCAGAAACAGCTTCATCCAGATCAACATTGTCGTCCTAATCTTCGTCCTCACATTAAGCATCGAGGAGAGGGAATGGGTAGAGGCGCTACCCTGGCTGATCGCTTACCCTTAAATTGCTTATCAATTTTCAGTACAGTGGAAGTCGGTTAGTAATAGTAGCCTTCCCTTCTTCTTTGCATAAGTCCTTTTTTTAGTCTTTTTTTTT